>NGKG01000028.1:270342-282365 GCA_002162505.1 Myriosclerotinia scirpicola | reverse complement strand
TATACTATTATATTATTATACTATTATACTATTATACTATTATATTATTATACTATTATATTATTATATTCATATATTAATATAACAAAAGAATTAATATATTATAATTAGAGAAAACAAGCCGACTTTAAGCCTGCAAGCTAATATAAAATATATAATTAATATAAATAATATAAACTTTAATAAAATTTATAATAAAACTAAACCCAAATTAGACTTTCTCGAAAAGCAAGGGGTCCGGGGGCTCGCAGGCCCCTGGTATTAATAATTATTTGATAATACTATTATAAATTGCTTTTCTAAAAAACTTACAAGATTTCAAATGCTTTTTAAATATTATAAAATATTTTTAAAAATTTATTAAAAATTTATTAAAAATTTATTAAAAATTTATTAAAAATTATATAAAAATTTATTAAAAATTATATAAAAATTTATTAAAAATTATATAAAAATTATATAAAAATTATATAAAAATTATATAAAAATTATATAAAAATTATATAAAAATTATATAAAAATTATATAAAAATTATATAAAAATTATATAAAAATTATATAAAAATTATATAAAAATTATATAAAAATTATATTAAAACCATATAAAAATTATAAAACTATTATAAAAAAAAAGATTTAATAATTAAAAAGCATTTTGTAGAAAAGAAAAACAAAGTATCATTTTACAATTTATAAAACTTTTGAATAATTTTTAAAAGCAAAAATTATAGTTTTTAATAAAGTAAAAGCAGTTTTATAACAAAATAAGTATTAATATATACCAATTTGTATTAATTGCTTTTTATAAATTTTAATATATCAAAAATAAAAAAATAAATTTAATATTATATTATATTAAAAAAGATATTATTTTAAAAAAGTATTTTAATAGAATAAATATTTAATCAATTTTGTGTTTTTTACAATAATTAAAGAATATAAAAATAAAATATTAGTTTTTGAAATTAAAAATAATAGTTTTTGTTTAAGATTTAAAAAAAATAGATTATGTTATTTAATATAATATAATATTCTTTATTATTATATATATAAATTATAATATATTTATTATAATTATTAAAAAATTAAATATTATTATCATAATATCTATAACAAAACTAAATTTTAAATTAATACTTATAATAAAATTTATTTTAATATCTAATTTGAATACTAAGTACAAAATAATAATAAAAAATGTAATTTTAAATATTTTATCGAAATTGTATTACAATAAAAACAAAAACAAATTAGAAATAAAATTAAGTAAATTAGAATTATTATTTTTAATTATATAAAATAATAATTAATAGTTATTTAGTTATGTAATAATACTAGTATTAATAAAAATAAATAAAGAATTTTAAAAAAATAAATAAAGAATTTTAAAGAAAATTGATAAAAAATTATAAAATAAAATTAATTTAAATAAAAATAATAGAAATAATTAAAAATAATAATAAATCAAATATTAATAAATCAAATATTAATAAATCAAATATTAATAAATCAAATATTAATAAATCAAATATTAATAAATCAAATATTAATAAATCAAATATTAATATAATAAAATTCTTTTTTTAAATTAAAAAAAGTTTATTATGAGAGTAATTTGCTATAATTCATATAATATTAAAATAATATTAATATTAAAAGCTTTTTTCAATTATAAAATTTTAAAAAAATATTATAAATAATTAAATATAATATAAAAATATTTTAATCAATATTAATCAAAAAAGAATATATAAATATTTAAAATAAAATATAAAAGATAATAAAGATTTATTTATTTAGATTAATAAATAAAAAATAAAAATAATAATTTAATAAAAAAAAATATTTTTAGTATTAATATAATTTATTAGTTTATTAAAACTACTTACAAGCGCAATTTAAAGGATTTAAGATGGTTTCAAAACTTTCTTGGTTGCATTTCTCAACCATTTACAAATAGTTTATAGTTGAAGCTAGTTTTCACACTATATAAAACTAAGTTGAAAATATCTTAAGATATTTAAAAATAACTCAAAATCTTTTAAGATATTTTAAAACCAACAGCTTTTTTTATACCACTTCAAAACAATTACAAAATCAACTTTATACTATCTTAATCTAATTTATAAATATTCTTAAAAATATCTCAAAACATTTAAAAGAATTCAAAAAAATATCTTCTTTTTTCTTCTCCTTTTTTTTCTTCTCCTCTTTCTTTTTCTTTTCTTTTATTTATTTATACACTTTAAAATATATTAGTACAAACTTTGTACACAATTTTGTTAAATATTTATTATTAAAATATATAGTTTATTAATTAAATAATATAATAAAATTATACTTTCATTAATATTTAAATATTTAAAGATATTAACATTTATATCTATAAATATATATCTTAACCCTATTAATAATAATTGCTTTTTATTTAAATATAATCCTTTTAATTCTTTAATCTTTTTATTAATATCTTCTATTCTTAAAAAATATTAGGAAAAAATTATTAAAATACTTTTGAATCAATATTTTCATTTTAATTTAAAGATTAACTTTATAATTAATATAATTATACTAAAGATTACAAAGCTTATTAAAAGTATTAAACTTAAATAATTAATTAAAATAATTTTAATTTATATTATATATACAAATATATAAGTAAATATATCCAATTAATATATATAACTAATTATAAACTATTTCAATCTTAATTATCTTTTAAACAATATAGCTATTTTATTAAAAAGTTTTGAATTTGTAGAATATTATATTAAACTTTTCAATATAAATAGGTTTTATAAAAAATAATTTAAAATCAAAAATAAGATTTTCCTTTATTTAAAAGCAAATAACTTTTGCTAAAATTTAATATATTAAATTCAATTAATTAAATATTTACAAAATCAAATATTAAAAATTTATTTAATATATATTTTTTTTAAAAAGATATAAAAAATTTAATATTATTTAGAATAATATTAATAATTATATAGCTTTAAAGGATTATAAAAGATAAAACTTTGATAAAGTTATTTTTATTACGAATAATAAAATCGATTATATTGCAAAAAAGAATAGTAATAAAAGTAGAAATAGAAACAAAAATAGGAGTAGGAGTAGAAGCAATAATAATAATAATAATATTATTATTATTATTATTATTATTATTATTATTATTATTATTATTATTATTATTATTATTACTATTATTACTATTATTATTATTATTATTATTATTATTATTAATAATAAGATTAATCTTTTGATAAATAGGGATTGATTTTAATATTAAAATATTTAGTTTTTGCTTTATAATAAATTCTAAAACAATTAAGGTAAAAATAATAATAATAAATTCTGTATTTTCAATTAAAATAAAGATAGCGATAAGCTTTTATTTATTAAAAGCAAAACTTATAGTATATAAATTTTAAATTGCTATTTTAAATCAAAATAAAGTTTTAATAATTAATAAATTTAAATGTATAATAGAAAAAAGAAAAAATATAATTAAAAAAAAGAAAAAGAGAGCAAAATATAAGTAATATATATTCTAATTAATTGCCTTGCTTTTTATAATATTATATAGTTAATTATTTAATAAATAAATAAATACATATATAATAAACTTATTTAAATAATATAAAAAAATATTGTAAAATATTATTAAAAAACCTTTTCTTCAAATATTTTATATATCTTTAAATCAATACTATTATTATTATTATTATTATTAATATTAATAATATTATCTGAATTAGCTTTACTTTAAATATTAGTTAATTATAATAGAAATATTAAAATATAAATAAAAAATTAATAAAGATTTTTTTAACAAATTAACTAATATTAAGTAAAAAGTAATAAGCAATTAACAATCAATAAAGAATAAAATATTTATATTAATTAAAAAAGCTTTTATTATTTATATTACTAAAATCCTTATTAAAATTAATTATAATATATAATTTTTGCTAATTTAGAAATAATATTTTGTAAAACAGAAAATTGTTTATAAATAAATTATAGAATTTTTTTTTCTTATAAACTATTATAAACCAATAAAAAATACTTTTAAATATACTTTGAAAGTTTTTATTATTTATAAAATTCAAATAATTGTATTAATTTAATTATCATTAAAATTTTTATAATTATATTTATATTAAATTAATTTAATCTATAACAAAATAAAATAAAAAAATATATATTTAAAAAATTCTTTTTTAAATAATAATATTTTATTTTATTTAATAATTTAATTAAATAACTAAAATAATATAAGCAATTGATATTTTTTATAATCTTTAAATAAAGCATTTATAATATTTTGGAAATTAGTATATTATTATAATTCCTTTGTATTTTTTTTTTATTTTTTTATAAATAAATAATTTTATAGCTTTAATAATTATTAATGTTCAATTTTTATAATTTTTTAATATTCTTGTTTATATTGTTTTAAATATAATATTGAAAATGAATAATTTAGGAAAAATATATTATATAAGTTTAGAATCTTTTTTTTAATTCGATTTTGTTATATATTATTATTAATTATATTATTCTAATTCTTTTATAATAATTATTTTAACTTTTATATATTTAATATATATTTACTTTTTTTGTATCTTTTGTTTTTAATTATTTATTATTTATACAACTTTAATAGATTTTATACATTTGTATATCTTTAATAAATATTTTTAAAGTTTTTTTATTTTATTAATAATATTATTATTATTGTTTTTTATATTACCCAAATTATTAATAATTTTATATTTAAATTCAAACTTAAAATTCAATTTTGTTTTGATAAGCTTTTATATAATATTTAAACTATTTAAAATAATAATTTTTGTATTATTTAATTTCTTTTTAATAAATTATACTATAATATTAATTTTAAAAAGTCTATTAGTTTTCAATCTATTATTTAATTATATAAATTTATATTAATATATATTATTTTATATTAAAGTTTTTTGTTTTATTTATTTAGATTTTTTCATTAATAATAAATTATTAATATAAATATTATTATTATTATTATCGTTATTATTAATATTATTAATTTAATTTTTTTTTGTTTACTATATCCACTAATTTCATTATATAATAAATTAGTTTTATTATTAGTTTTTAATTTTGCAATATTATTTCTTTATTTAAAATTTACTAATAAAAAAATAAAACTAAATTTTTATTATAGTTTTTTGAATGGCTTAATAGTTTTTAATATTTAGAATAATATTTGGAACAATATAATAATAAAGTTAATTTGAAAGTTTTAAATATTAATTTATATATTATATAAATTAACAAAGTTAAAGAAGTTTTTTATAACAAAAAAAATATAATTCCAAAATACTTTTTATTTAAAGTTATATTAGAAATAATATATTAATTGTTAAATATAAACTATTATAATATATATAAAATTGTTTATTAAATTGTTTATTGATTAAATAATATATCAAATATTTATTTAAATAAGATTAATATAAATAAGTTTCTGATTTAAATCTTTAGTCTTTTAATTGTTTAAATTATTTAAAATAAATATATAAAAGTAATAAGAAAATAATCAAAAAGTAATATTGTAATTAGATATATATTTAATAAATATAAATAAAATAAAATAAAATAAAGTAAAATATTATTTATCAAATATAATGAATATATTTTATTATATTTAAAATATAAATAAAAAACTTTATATAAGGTTATATTTGCAAAATTAGAATTTCAATAATGTTTTAATATTGATATTTATTCAAAATAATAATTAAATATAATAATATAATACTTAATACAATATTTATTTAAAAAAATTTTATTATAGTATAGTATTGAATTTTCCTTTTATTTTTAAATTCTTTATATAATAATTATTATTATTACTATTACTTTAATCATTATTACTTCAATTATTACTATCTCAATTATTATTATTTTAATTACCACTATTTTAACTATTATTACCTTAATCATCATTTTAACTACTACTTTAATCACCATTTTAATAATAACAATTATTATTATTATTATCTTTATAACAAATACAAATCTTTAATTTTATAAGCTTTATATAAATCAAACCTTTAATTTTATAAACTTTATACAAACTAAATCTTCAATCTTATAAGTTTTAATTAAATCTTTAATAATCATAATATATATAACCAAAAATATATACTTCAAAATATTAGCAAAATTGTTATTATTAAATGAAAATATTGATTTAATATAATTATAAAATTTAAAATTGTACAAAGTTTTATTAAAATAGCTAAATATTTAAGTATACCCAATAACAAAGCTATATTTAAGTTTTTAAAATCGTAAGAATTTCTTTTATATTTTAAAAAGCTTTATTAGCAAATAATACTTTTTTGTATTTTTAATATATTTAATATTAAAAGTTTAATATTAAAAATAATACAAAATGTTATTATTTAAAAGAAAAATTATAAAAATATAAAATATTCAAATATTTTTTTAAATAAAATAAATTAAAAGAATATTAATTATTATATATTTTATTTATATTGTTTATATTCAATCAATTTAATTATACAAAATAACATTTTTTTAAATAAATAAATAAATAAAATTAAAATAAAAATGTATTTATAAATATATATAATATACATAACTATTAATACAAATCATACTATTATTTTTATTAAAAAGTAAAAAAGTATAAGCAAATTAGATATTAATTTATTAATACTTAATAATTTAATTATTAATATATTTAAAGATTTTAATAAAGCAAATATAAACACTTTATATACAATTTTAAAAAAAAATTTGAAATCTAATATATACATTTTTCTGCGATTTTTATTAGAAACTAATAAAATAAAATTCTTTACCTAATCTATAAAAAACTTTACAAACTAATTTGTTTATTTATATATACTATCTTCAAAATTTAATTTACTTATACAATTAAAAAAAAAAAGAATTAATAAAAATTAACCTTTTATTTATTAATTAAAATAATGTTTTCGAAAAACAATTAAATTAAACTAATATAATTAATATATTTAAAGAATTTATAAATTAAATAATTTTATTAAGATTAATAAGAAATCTAAAAGATTTTTTTAATTTAAAAATATTATTTAACTAATATTTAAATATTCAAATTATTCTTAAATATTTTAATAATAAATTATTTTTGAAAAAACTAATAGCAAATATTTTGTATAATGTTATAATAAATGTATTAGATTTAAATGAAAAAAGTGCTTTTTGAAATTTAGAAATCAAAACTTTAATTTCAAAAAAATGCTCTGCTAATTTTAATATATTATCTCAATTTTTAATTAATTAAATAATAAAACTTAAAATATTATTAAATAAAAAAAACTGTTAATTATAAAAGTATAATAAAAATTATAAATTCTTTAATTTTAATTTTAAACATTTTAAATTTCTTTTAATTAAATCTATTTTTCAATTTGAAAACTAATAGATTATTAAAATGTATCAAATTATTTAAATTTTTTAAAATTCTTTAATTAAAATTTGTTTATTAACAAATATTATTGATTTTAATAAAATTATTAGTTTTTAAATATAAATAAATTGTTATATATATTAATTTTATATAAATTATTAATTATTATTATAAAACAAATATAAATATAAAAAAGTTTTTAAAAAATATAAATATTTATTAAAAAAATATAATCAAATAAAAATATTATATAATATTTAACAAATCTAAGAATTAAATGTTTATTTTTAAGTTAATATAGTTTAAAATAATAATATAAATTTTAATAATACTAATAATAATGATATTAAACTTTAAACTTTTTAAAAAAATCTTTATAATATATTTAATTTATTTATTTGCCTTTTTTAATATAATTAAAAATATTAATTATTTTATTAAAATTAATTAAATAATAAATAAATAAAATAAATAAAATATTAAAAGATTTTATTATTTATATTTATTATAATAATAAATATAAGGATAAATAAGGTTATTATAAAAAGATTATAAGAAAATTTATTAAAAAATATTAAATATTTAATAATATTAAAAAAAATTCTTATATTGTAATGATTATTTTTGTAATAATATTTAGATTATAATATAATTTATTAATTTTGAAAAGTTATTATATATTTAAATTTAATATAACAATAAATAATACAGATATTATTATAATAATTAATAAACTTTTTTAATTTTAAAATTTAAAAGGATTATTTTAATATATAATAATTAATAAAGTATATATTTTTAAAAATATTAATATTATATTATATCAAATTATAATATAATTTAAAATTGATTTTTTATTAATAACAATTATTACAATATTATTAAATTGTATTAAGAATTTTACTAAATATATAAAGTTTATTAAAATAAAAAAAGATTTATAAATACTTAAAAATCTTTTTAAATAAAAAATAAATAATATTATTAATCTTTTTATTTTATTTAATATATATTTAATAATAATATTATATTTTATTATTAAAATAATAATTTATTAAATTATAAAAAAAACAAAAGAATAAAAAAATAATAGAAGTTTTTTTAATTAAGATTTAGCAATAAATTATAATTAAAAGAATATTATATATATATTATTAAATCTACAATTTCTTAATAAAAAGATTATTAAAAATATTGCTGTTTTTTATATTTATTATATTATTTATAAATTCAATAAACAAAAAGTTTTATAATATAAAACTTTTTTTATAAAAGTTAATAAAAAATTGATTATTATTTTATTTAATAAAAATATAATTTAAAATTGAAAATATAATAAATAATTTATTCTTTTATTATTATAAATAAAATTTTATTACATTAGTAATTTATTCAAAATAAATAATATTATTATTTGAAAAAGTTTAAATTAACTATTTTATATATTAATCAAAAAGCTTTATAAAGTTTTAAATAAAGAAACCTTTTTGTTTGATTTATCAAAAAAAAAAATATTATTAAATAAATAATTATAATTTGTTATAAGATATTAAAACTTTGTATATTTTTAAAAATAATTATTAAATTTGTTATATTATATAACAAAAAAATTATAATTTAATATTTACTATTAATAATATAATTTTTCTTTAATATTGTTTTTAAAGCTTTTAATATTACAATTATATATTATATATTAAAATTGGATTTTAATAATTATATTAAATTTATTTATATATTTATAACTACAAATAATATAATAGTTTTTTTTGCTTTTTTTATAATAAAATTTACTAAATATAATTTATAATTTTATTATTATTATTCTATTTTTTTTAATACTTTGTTTAATAAAGATTTTAAAAAACAAATTATAAATTATATTCGCCAAATCAACTAAATATATATTATAAAAAGCTTTAAATTTTTTATTAAAAATTTATTTCAAAATAAATAGATTTAATTAAATATATTAAAAATTTTATTTAAAATAATAATAGAATTTATAATTAATATTTATTAAAACTTTAATATAAATTTGAATAAAAAAGATAAAGAAATTCAATAAATTATTAATAAATAATATTTATATAAAAAAAAATTTATTATTAAAAATAATCTTCAATTTAAGAATTTAATTATAAAACCATTATTATCTTATAAATTGGTTTTAACTATTTTTTATAATTTATATAATAAAAATTTTATTATAAAAACTAATAACTTTAATATAAAAAAGATTATTAATAATATAATTCTAAATAATTTAAAAGATTAGTTTAAGTTAAATTAATTTAACTTATATCTTTAATTAAACAATACTATTTATATTTTATAAATTATTTTTTGTAGTTATAAAAATTGTTTTATATAATTTACTTTTTTAGCTTTTTTTATACTTTTTTTTATTATTATAATTTGTTTTTGCTTTTATATTAATACTAAAATATTACTTTATTATTATTATAATTCGCTTTTGCTTTTGTATTAATATTGATGTATTATTTTATTATTATTACAATTTGCTTTTGTATTAATACTAAAATATTACTTTATTATTATTATAATTTACTTTTGCTTTTACATTAATATTAAGGTATTTTATTATTATTACAATTTGTTTTTATATTAGTATTAAAATATTTTATTATTATTATTGAATACTATTTTTATTTGTAATTTATAAAATATTTATATTTATTAATATTTTATTTTATTTGTAGTTTATAAAGTATTTATGTTTATTAATATTTTATTTTATTTGTTATATTGGATTGTATATTAAAAATAATAAATAGAAATATTACTAATTATATTAATTCTTAAAATGATTATTATAATTTCAATATAATAATAATTATTATTATAATAATTATTATTATAATAATTATTATTATAATAATTATTAAATATATTATGTTTTCCTTTTTATTATAATTATTAATATCTTTAATATACAAAATAACTATATTAAATATAATTATATATAATAATAAATAACAAAACTAATATTATATTATAATATAAAACTAATAATTGTTTATTTATTTAATAAATAATTATTACTATTTTACTTTTTATTATTACTATTAATTTTTTTATATTATTATTATTATTATTAGTTTTACTTTTATCTTTATTTTTAATATTAATTTTGTATAAAATATTAACTTTTGATTTTAAATTATTATCGAATATCAATTATGATAATAATATTATTATATATATAAAAATTAAATTAAATTTATTTAATTAAAAGCTTTTAAATAATAGAAATTTAAAATCCAAAACTAATAAGTTTGTAAAACTATTTAATAATATAAATTAAGTATTAATATATAATAAATTAATATATATATATATTAATATTTAATTATATATATAGAATATAATAAATATATTGAATAATACAATAATAATATTTAATAATATTTATAACCTTAATTTATTATTGAATATTAATAAAAATAATAAATTAAAATTAAAATTTAAAAATAAAAAAAATAAATTATAAATAATAATTGATATATTAATAAAAAAGGTTAATATATTTTTGTTAAGTTTAATATTATTAATCAATATAAATATAAAATTTATATTTAATTTTATTAATAATAGAAAATTATCTTTTTTTTATATAGTTTTTAATTTATAATATAAATATATATTAATATTTTAAAAGGATTGTAAACAATTATAAAAAATCTAAATAATAAATTAAAAAATAAATTAGAAAACTAATAATTATAATAATAAAAATAAAGATATAAAATTTGGATTATTATTTTATTTAAATATATTTAAATAAATTATATATAAAAAACTCTTAATATTATAATTAATAAAAAAGTTTATTATAATAATTTTTAAAAAATAAATAAGTTTATTAAATAATAAAAAAATTAATAAAAAGAAAGTTAATTATATTTGTATTATACAAAAAATATAGTATTATTGATATAATTTAGTAAATTTTATTTTTAAGATATTAAATATATTTAAATTAAAATATAAAATATATTTTGATATAGTATATTATATTAATTATTTAAAAAAGTTTTAGAAATCAAAAGTTTAGAAATTATTAATTATATTAATATTTAACGATTTTATATATAATATTAAAAAAAATATTATATTATTAAAGAATATTGTTAAATTTATTAAACTAATATTAAATTAGATTAAAAAATAAGTTATATTTATTAATTAAAAATATAGAAATAAATATTTATAAAAGGTAATAAAAAATAATATTTTAATAATATTGTAATTAATTATAATAACAAAAATTTTTGATATAAATATTAAAGATTTAAAAATAATATATAAAAAGTTTTTATTTATAATTAAAATATTARAAATTAATTTTAATATAATTTAATATTAAATAAATATATATATTTAATAAAATTATAATTTAAAATTGAAAAAAAAGAAAACTTTGAAATTTTAAATAAATAATATTTTATTAGATAAATAATCAATATATAAATAAAAAGAATAAAATTATTATATTTTATAATATTTATTTAAAAAGATTTAAAAATAA
>NGKG01000028.1:255739-270242 GCA_002162505.1 Myriosclerotinia scirpicola | reverse complement strand
ATAAAAAGAATAAAATTATTATATTTTATAATATTTATTTAAAAAGATTTAAAAATAAAAGAATATAGTAAAGTAAATATTAAATAATTAATAAATAATAATATACAAAGAATATTAATATTATTATTTATATTATTTGTAAATAATTTTAATATATATAAAAATATATATTACATTTTAAAAGCTTTTTATATTATTTTAATATATTTTAATTATAAAAAAAGAAAAAAATTAAATAATTTATTTATATTAATATTAAAATTTTATAATACTAATATAAATAATATAATTAATAACTTAAAAATAAATATAAAAGTTTTAATAAAAAAAATTATATTGAAAATTAAAAAGTGTAATATATTTATAAAAATATATTTAATTATATTGAATACAAATATACTACAAATAATTACTAGTAACAATTTAAAATTTATAAAATATAATATTATTTAAAATTATCGAATTTGTTTTATTATTAAAGATAATCAATATAATTTAAATTATAATATTATAAAAAATAATTAATATTATTATAATATTAAACTTGAATATATTCAAAAGATAAAGTAATATATTTAGATAAATAATAATTATATTAATTATTTCTAAAAATTCAGGATATAAAAAGAATCTTTTATTATAAAAAAATTAATATTATATTTAAATTTAATTTTAAATTATAATTATAATAAATTATATTTAAAATAATATAAAATTAGTAAAGTATTAATAAACTTTTTATATAATAATATATTAATAAAATCTAAAAGATTAGTATTTATTAAGTTTTTTTAAATTTTTGTATTTCTTTTTGATTAATTTTATATTAGTTTATTATATTTATTTTTATAATTATTATTAGAAATTAGTAAAGTATTAATATTAATCTTTTTTATATTAAGATATTATAATTGTTTAATATAATACAAAATCAGTTTTATGTAATTATTATTAATAATTATTTAAAAAGTTATATTTATAAAGATTTTAATAAAATGTTTTTAATATACTAGTATTATTATAACTTTTTTAAAACTATATGTTTATTTGAATAAGTTTATTTTAAATAAAAAAAGTAAAAAATTATTGTAAGTTTTATAAAATGCTTATAAAACTTTAATTATTATTGTTTTTTGTATAAATGATTGAGTAATAAATAATTAAGGTTTAAATAATAATAAAAATAATCTTTAAATAATTTTTTTTAATATAAATAATATAATTAATCAAAAAACAATAAATATTAAAGATAGAGATAAAAATAATGATTTAAGTTTTAATAATATTATAATAAATAATATTAATAACAAATTAATAAATAAAAATATAAATATAATAAATAAAAGTATTATATCAAAATAATAATAACAAAAAAATTAATTAAATAAATAGAAAAAGTTTTTAAATCTTTTAAATATTTTTATAAATTTGTATTTATTAAATAATATTTTGGAATATAAGTATATTATAATTTAGTATATTATAAATTATAATATACTTAATAATAAACAAAAATATAAATAAAATGATTTTTCTTTTTTTACTTTTTTACTAATATTTATTTAGAAAATAAAAAGTTTAAACAAATACTATATTTCCCCTTAAACTTATAATATATTTATTTATAAAAAATATTATATTACAATTATTATATCTTAGGTTTGCAAAAATATAAGCAAATAATTATCCTAAACTTGCTAACTCAATAAAAATAATCGAGATATACTATCCTATATTAATTTATAGTTTTATATTATTTATAAAAAGGAACTATAATAATAATAGAAAAAATAATAAAAATAACAGTAATAATAGTTTAAAGATTATTAACAATATTTATTACAAAGCAATACTTGTAAGTTTAAAAAGGCATAATAAAATAGGATAAATAATAGCAAAAAAGGGTCCTTCGAATTTTATCAAAATTAATAAAATTGTTAATAATATTATCTAATTATTTATTAAATATTAAATTGATCCAAAACTTTAATAAAGATAAGTATTCTTAATATAATTTGTATATATATAATACTTAAAAATCTAAATTATTATATTAAAAACATTATTTAATTTAATTAATAAAATAAAATATAATAATATTAATAAGTTTCTTTTAAAAAATTTAACAAACAAATTATATTCAAAATAAATAATTTCTATTGTATTCAAAAAAATATATTATATTAGATATATTAATTTATTATAATAAAATTTAATAAAAAACATTACTTTTTTTTAATTATAAATATTCTTAATAATATTAATATATACAACTTTTATTTCTAATTATTAATTATAAAAATAAATCATAAAATAATGATTTATAATTTATTTATACTTTATTACAATCAAAAATATATAATAAATATTTTTTTAAACAGATTATAGAATAATAATAACAATAACAATAGTAATAATAACTTTAATAATAAAAATAAAAAAAATATGAAAAAAGATGTAAAAAAGAATAATACAAAACAAAATGAAAGTAAAAGAATCAATAAAATAAGTAATATTGAATAAAAAGATATTATAAATAAAAAAAATTATAAAAAAGATTATATAATTAAATTTGATAATAATAAGATTAAAGTTAATAATAATTATTAGTTTTTTTAAAATAATAATTAAACAAATAAAAAGGTAAGGCTTTTAAATAATAATGGATTTGTTAGTAATAGTATAAATAAGGTCAAATTAAGGTTAAATAAAGTAAAATTTAGTAATATGTAGGTATTAGGCTTGAAGCGATCATTATAGTTATAATGAAATTAGATGCAAAATTTGGAGGGGAGGATAAAGTATTTCCTTTATATAGAAGGCTTTTAATTAAAGTATATGTAGATGTATTAATAATAATAAATATTTTTAAAGTATGTAAGGATTACTTTTTGAAATGATTATTATTAGTAATATTAATAGTATTAATAAAAGCTATTAGTATATTAATAGATAGATAATAAAGAAAAGTTTAAAATAGTTTTAAAGCTTTTTTAAAATAGTCTTAAAATATTTTGATTGTAGGGATATTTTGAACTAAAAAAACAATCAGCAAGTTATTACAATTAAATTAATTCCAAAACGTTTTTTTTATAATTATCGAAATAGTTACAAATAGTTTGGAATTAGCTTTATACATTTTGAAGCGTTTTTAAACTATTCTTATATAATCTTAGTATAATTTCTGTATAGGTCTAAGATAGTTTTAAGATAATCTTTATTTTAAGAATTAATCTTGAGATATCTTAAACGGTGCTATATACGTAATGAAGTAATTTGTTATTATTACTATTTATTATAATATTATTAAAGTTTAAATTATCATTTTTATTTTTATTTTTAATATTTACTATTTTTTAATTAATTATATTATTTATATTGAAAAATTTTATTTAAATTTTATTTTTATTATTATTTAAGTTTTAATTGTTTGTTATTTAGTTATTTATATAAAAAGTAATAATAATTAAAGTGTTATAAGTATTTTATAAAACTTATAATAATTTTTTATCTTTTTTATTTGAAATAAATTTATTTAGATAAATATATAGCTTTAAAAAAGTTATAATAATATATTAAAAATCTTTTATTAAATTTTTTATAAATATAACTTTTTAAATAATTATTAATAACAATTATATAAAACTGATTTTATATTATATTAAATAATTATAATATTTTATTATAAAAAAAATTAATATTAATATTTTATTAACTTTTAATAATAATTATAAAAATAAATATAGTAAATTTTAAATGTAAAGTTAATTAAAAAGAAATACAAAAGTTTAAAAAGATTTAATAAATATTAATCTTTTAGATTTTATTAGTATATTATTATATAAAAAGTTTATTAATATTTTATTAATTTTATATTATTTTAAATATAATATATTATAATTATAATTTAAAATCAAATTTAAATATAATGTTAATTTTTCTATAATAGAAAACTTTTTTTATATTTTGAATTTTTAAAAATAATTAATATAATTATTATTTGTTTAAATATTTTACTTTATCTTTTGAATATATTTAATATTATAATAATATTAATTATTTTTTATAATATTATAATTTAAATTATATTGATTATCTTTAATAATAAAACAAATTTAGTAACAATTTCGAATAATATTATATTTTATAAATTCTGAGTTATTAATTGCTTATAATATATTTATAATTAATATAATTAGATATACTTTTATAAATATATTATATTTTTTAATTTTTAATACAACTTTTTTTATTAAAACTTTTATATTTATTTTTAAGTTATTAATTGTATTATTTATATTAATATTATAAAATTTTAATATTAATATAAATAAATTGTTTAATCTTTTTCTTTTTTTATAATCAAAATATATTAAAATAATATAAAAAGCTTTTAAAGTAAAATATATATTTTTATATATATTAAAATTATTTATAAATAATATAAATAATAATATTAATATTCTTTGTATATTATTATTTGTTAATTATTTAATATTTGTTTTGTTATATTCTTTTATTTTTAAATCTTTTTAAATAAATATTATAAAGTATAATAATTTTGTTTTTTTTATTTATATATTAATTATTTATTTAATAAAGTATTATTTGTTTAAAATTTTAAAATCTTTTTTTTTTTTAATTTTGTATTATAATTTTATTGAATATATATATCTATTTAATATTGAATTATATCAAAACTAATTTTTAATATTTTAATTATAAATAGAAACTTTTTATATATTATTTTCAAATCTTTAATATCTATATTAAAATCTTTTATTATTATAATTAATTATAGTATTATTAAAATATTGCTTTTAATTATTTTTCTTAAATATTTACTTTTATATTTTTAATTAATAAATGTAATCTATTTTTTAATTTAGTTTAATATTAGTTTAATAAATCTAATAATATTGTTTAGTAATATAATATCTTTTTTAATATTATATATAAAATTATTAAATATTAATATAACTAATAACTTTTAAGCTTTTGATTTTTAGAATTTTTTTGAGTAATTAATATAATATATTATATTAAAATATATTTTATATTTCAATTTAAATATATTTAATATTTTAAAAATAAAATCTATTAAATTATATTAATAATATTATATTTTTTATATAATATAAATATAATTAATCTTTTTTTTATTAATTTTTTTATTATTTAATTAACTTGCTTATTTTTTAAAAGTTATTATAATAAATTTTTTTATTAATTATAATATTAAAAGTTTTTTATATATAATTTATTTGAATATATTTAAACAAAATAATAATACAAATTTTGTATTTTTATTTTTATTATTGTAGTTATTAGCTTTTTAATTTATTTTTTAATCTATTATTTAAACTTTTTATAATTATTTATAATCTTCTTAAAATATTAATATATATTTATATTATAAATTAAAAGTTATATAAAAAAGAAAATTTTTTTTATTATTAGTAAAATTAAATATAGATTTTATATTTATATTAATTAATGATATTAGATTTAATAAAAGTATATTAGTTTTTTTTATTAGTATATTAATTATTATTTATAATTTATTATCTTTATTTTCAAATTTCAATTTCAATTTGTTATTTTTATTAATATTTAATTATAAATTAAGATTATAAATATTATTAAATATTATTATTATATTATTTAATATATTTATTATATTTTATATATATAATTAAATATTAATATATATATATATTAATTTGTTATATATTAATATTTAATTTATATTATCAAATAATTTTATAAATTTATCAATTTTGGATTCTAAACTTTTATTATTTAAAAGTTTTTAGTTAAATAAATCTAATTTAGTTTTTATATATATAATAATATTATTATTATAATTAATATTTAATAATAATTTGAAATTAAAAATTAATATTTTATATAAAATTAATATTAAAAATAAAAATAAAAATAAAATTAATAATAATAAAAATAGTATAAAGAAATTAATAATAACAATAAAAAATAAAATAATAATAATTATTTGTTAAATAAATAAATAATCGTTAATTTTATATTATAATACTAGTATTATATTAGTTTTGTTGTTTATTGTTATATATAATTATATTTGATATAGTTATTTTGTATATTAAAAATACTAATAATTATAAAAAAAAAAAAAATCTAGTATATTTAACAATTATTATAATAATAATTATTATTATATTGAAATTATAATAATCATTTTAAAAATTAATATAATTAATAGTATTTCTATTTATTATTTTTAATATACAATTTAATTAATATATAATAAATGAAATAAAATGTTAATAAATATAAATACTTTATAAATTACAAATAAAATAAAATATTAATAAATATAAGTATTTTATAAGTTATAAATGAAAATAGTATTTGGTAATAATAATAAAATATTTTAATATTAATACAAAAACAAATTATAATAATAGTAAAGTATTTTAGTATTAATACAAAAACAAATTATAATAACAATAAAGTAATACTTTAATACTAATATAAAAACAAAAACGAATTATAATAACAATAAAATAATATTTAAATATTAATATAAAAATAAAAGCAAATTATAATAATAATAAAGTAATACTTAAGTATTAATATAAAAACGAATTATAATAATAATAAAATAGTATTTTAGTATTAATATAAAAGCAAAAATAAATTGTAATAATAAAAAAAGGTATAAAAAAAGCCAAAAAAGTATATTATATAAAATAGTTTTTATAATTATAAAATATGATTGATAAAATATAAATAATATTATTTGATTAAAAATATAGATTAGATTAATTTAGTTTAAGTTAATTTTTTAAATTATTTAAAATTATATTATTAATAAATTTTTTTATATTAAAGTTATTAGTTTTTATAATAAAATTCTTATTATATAGTAAATTATAAAAAATAATTAAAATTAATTTATAAAGTAATAATAATTTTATAATTAAATTTTTAAATTAAGGATTATTTTTAATAATAAGTTTCTTTTTATATAAATATTATTTATTAATAATTTATTGAATATTTTTATTTTTTTTATTCAAATTTATATTAAGATTTTAACAAATATTAATTATAAATTTTATTATTATTTTAAATAAAACTTTTAATATATTAAATTAAATTTATTTATTTTGAAATAAACTTTTAATAGAAAATTCAAAGTTTTTTATAATATATATTTAATTGATTTAGCAAATATAATTTATAGATTATTTTTTAAAGTTTTTATTAAATGAAATATCAAAAAAAATAAAATAATAATAATAAAGTTATAAATTGTATTTAATAGATTTTATTATAAAAAAAGTAAAAAAGATTATTATATTATTTGTAATTGGAAATATATAAACAAATTTAATATAATTATTAAAATTCAATTTTGATATATAATATATAATTATAATATTAAAGATTTTAAAAATAATATTAAAGAAAAGTTGTATTGTTAATAACAAATATTAAATTATAATTTTTTTATTATATAATATAATAAATTCAATAATTATTTTTAAAAGTATATAAAGTTTTAATACTTTATAATAAACTATAACTATTTATTTAACAATATTTTTTTTTTTAATAAATTAAATAAAAAAATTCTTTTGTTTAAAACTTTATAAAGCTTTTTAATTAATATATAAAATAATTGATTTAAGCTTTTCTAAATAATAATACTATTTATTTTAAATGAATCACTAATATAATAAAATTTTATTTATAATAATAAAAAAATAAATTGTTTATTATATTTCTAATTCTAAACTATACTTTTATTAAACAAAACAATAATTAGTTTTTTATTAATTTTTACAAAAAAAGTTTTATATTATAAAGCTTTTTGCTTATCGAATTTGTAAATAATATAACAAATATAAAAAGCAATAATGTTTTCAACAATTTTTTTATTAAAAAATTATAGATTTAATAATATATATATTCTTTTAATTATAATTTATTATTAAATTTTAATTAAATAAATTCTTATTATCTTTTTATTCTTTTATTTTTCTATAATTCAACAAATTACTACTTTAATAATAAAATATAATACTATTATTAAATATATATTAAATAAAATAAAAAAATTAATAATATTATTTATTTTTTATTTAAAAAGATTTCTAAATGTTTATAAATCTTTTTCTATTTCAATAAATTTTATATATTTAATAAAATCCTTAATACAATTCGATAATATTGTAATAATCATTATTAATAAAAAATTAATTTTAAACTATATTATAATTCAATATAATATAATATTAATATTTTTAAAGATATATATTTTATTAACTATTATATATTAAAATAATTCTTCTAAATTTTAAAACTAAAAAAGTTTATTAATTATTATAATAATATTTATATTATTTAATATTATATTAAATTTAAATATACAATAATTTTTTAAAATTAATAAACTATATTATAATTTAAATATTATTATAAAAATAATTATTATAATACAAGAATTCTCTTTAACATTATTAAATATTTAATATTTTCTAATACTTGAAATTCTTTTATAATCTTTTTATAATAACTTTGTTTATCTTTATATTTATTTTTTATAATAAATATAAATAATAAAATCTTTTATTATTTTATTTATTATGTTTATTTATTATTTAATTAATTTTAATAAAACAATTAATATTTTTAATTATATTAAAAAGAAACAAATAAATAAATTAAATATATTATAAAGATTTTTTTAAAAAGTTTAAAATTCAATATTGTTATTACTATTAAAATTTATATTATTATTTCGAATTGTATTAGTTTAAAAACAAATATTTGATTCTTAGATTTGTTAAATATTATATAATATTCTTATTTAATTGTATTTTTTTAATAAATATTTATATTCTTTAAAAGCTTTTTTATATTTATATTCGTTTTATAACAATAATTAATACTGTAATTTATATAAAGCTAATATATATAACAATTTATTTATATTTAAAAACCAATTATTTCAATAATTTTGCTAAAATTAGTAATATTTACTAACAAACAAACTTTAATTAAAAGATTTTAAAGAATCCGGATAATTTAATACATTTTAATAATTTACTAGTACTAATTTTCAAATTAGAAAGTAAATTTAATTAAAAAGAATCTAAAGTGTTCAAAATCGAAATTAAAGAATTTATAATCTTTATTGTATTTTTATAACTAATAATTTTTATTATTTAATAATAGTTTAAGTTTTGTTATTTGATTAATTAAAAATTAAAATAGTATACTAAAGTTAGCAAAACATTTTTTTGAAATTAAAACTTCGATTTTTAAATTTCAAAAAGTATTTTCTTTATTTAAATCCAATATATTTATTATAATATTGTATAAAGTATTTGTTATTAGTTTTTCTAAAAATAGTTTGTTATTGAAATGTTTAAGAATAACTTAGATATTTAAATATTAGCTAAACAGTGTTTTTAAATTGAAAGGATTTTCTGGATTTCTTATTAATCTTAATAAAATCATTTGATTTATAAATTCTTTAGATGTATTAGCCATATCAGCCTGATTCAATAATAATTTTAGAATTATTAGATATTATATACTTTTATATATTGAAAAAATATATTATAAAAACAAATAAAATATTAATAGAAATAAACAATAAAAAGATATTAAATATACAAAAATATAAATAAAAATATAGATAAATAATATAATAGAATAGTAACGATTATTATTTTTTTTATTTTTTAATATTTTCTTTTAATTTTTTTTATTAGTTTTTTATTTTTTTATTTTTTTATTTTAAAATGATTAGCTATTATAAGGGTTATGAGTAATAAACTATATCAACGTTTTAGTTATTTAAATAATAACAATTAGTAATAAAAGTATTACAGTTTTTTATATTAAAAGAAAATATAAACACTTTTAAATGCTAATTAATATTATATAGTACTAAACTATATAAATAATTAAATAAAATAAAACAATAATAAATAGATTTACAATCATATTTAAATAATGCTCAACAAATATTATATATCCTTATTTTTAATATACAATATCAATATAAGATTAATATATTAATTAATTACTAATTGATTTGTAATAAAATGTTTCTTTTTGAACTTTTTACTTCAAAAAGTTTTGTAATTAAATTTGGTGAAGAAATATGGTGTAGCAAATTAATAATATATTATTAATATAATTATAATATTTATTAATATAATTAAAGGTTCAAAAATAATAAATAAAATATACTTTTTCTTTATAACATTAAACTTTTTATTATATATTTCAATTTTACATCTCTATACTTTATTATTATTCTCTTGATATATATCTTAATTTACTATAACAAAATCTAATACAAAAATCGCTACACATTTTAATATAAATATACTAGTAATTCTATTATCTTATCTAGTTTATTTGCAATATTTGAAACTAATTGTTTATATATCATTAACAATTCTTTAAAATAATAATTTTATTTAAAATCAAATATATAATTTAATAAAAGATTTTGAAATAATTTGCAACAAATACTATTATAAATAAAAATTTTATAAAACAATACTAGTTTTTTTTATTATAATTATAAATCATATTTTTCGTTTGAAAAATATATATTTAAAGATTATAATAAAGTTTACTAAAAAGGAAAAAACAAATATCAAATTAATATAATATTAAGTTGAATATAAAAATATGATAAAAACTTTTATTTAAAGTAATAAAAAGTAAGGTTGTATTTGTAAGCCAAAAAATACTTATAAAATAATAATAATATCAAACTGCTAAATAGTTGTATTCAATATAATATTTTATACTTTTTTAAATTCTTTTTATATTTATATAAATGGTTTTTAGTATAATAATATATATTTGATAAGCTAATGGGTATTTGTTTAAATATAATTAAGCTTTTTTGATAAAATTGTAGATTGTTTAAAAAATTCATTTAATAAAAAAGTAAAGAACAATAATATACTAACATTGTTGATATTATTAAAGCTTATTAAAAAACTAATCAAAAAGGTTATATTTATAGTATAAGCAAAGTTAAAAAAAGTAGTGGAAATTATTAAAAAAAATAGTTTTAACAATTAAATTTAAAAATATAATAATTATAATAAAAAATAAAAATACGAGTAAAAAGAAAATGATTCTTAATAATGTAGATGAAGAGGATAAGGAAGTGAAGGATTAGTAAAAGGTTAATGTTATATTGTATATTATATATGCTTAAATTATAGTTTAAAAAATTATATAGATTTATAAAAAAGTTTTTATTAAAAAAATTGTAGAAGGTAAAAAAAAGGAGAAAGAGGAAAATAATAAAGAAAATTATAATAAATCATTATTATTATTTATTAATTTTAATTGAAATATTTGTTTTTTATTAAAATTATTTTAACTTTTTTGGTTTTTGTTTTAATAAAGTTTAATAATATTATTAGTTTTTTTTTAAGAATTTAATAATTCAATTTTAAAACTAAAAGTCTTAAGATTAAACTAAAATATTGGATGAGTTTTAGATAATAATATAAGTTTGGTTTTAATATTGATTTGAATAATATTAATAATAAAATTAAATTATTAATTAAAACAATTATATTAATTAAGTTTTATAATAAAATAATTTTTTAATTTAATATAAATATTTATTGTTAGTTTTTAATAAAGTTTTTATTATTAAGTTTTTTTAATTTTTTTTGATTTATTATTATAATAGTAATATACTTTTATTTTTATAATTTCGTAATAAACGTTTTGTATTAATCAAGTTTTTAATATTTTTTTGAATATCGTTTAATAAATTATATTCTTTTTATTAAACTAAATACTAAAACTTTTAATTTCTTTTTATAAACCAATATTTTTTCGATTTTGTATTTTATATTTCTTTTTATTTCTTTAAATAATGTTAAATTTTGAATACTTTTTTGTTAATGTTAAAATTTAAATAATAATATATAAAATATATAATATATAAAATATATAATATATAAAAAATATTATATATTTTATATATAAATAATAATAACAATTTATATATTTGTTTACTACTCTTAATATTTGTAATAATAAAAAAGTTTATAAACTTATCCGAAAATTTCTTTTTTAGTTATAGTTGTTTAATATTTTTAATATTTAGTATTATTTTATTATTAACATTTAAACATTGAAATAAATCTTTTTTATTTTTTTTTAATTTTTTTTTTATAATTCTTTTTTAAAATTCTTTTAGTTTTTTTTGTTTTAAGTAAAGTACTTTGATTTGCTTTTTTATAACTAATATTTTTTTTATATTAATAAAGATATTAATATAATTAAATATAAATTAGAAATTGTATATAGTTTAAAATAATACTTTATTTATTATATTATATTATATTATATAATATTATATAATATTATATATAAATTTTGCAAAAAATAATAATAATACTTAATTATTTTGTTTTTAGTATATATAATAATTAATATAATAGATCAGGTTTTAATTTTATTGTTCTGTTTATTTATTAGTTTATTAATAAAATATTATCAATAATTTTCTTTTTATTTGTAAATAAAATAAAAGATTATTTTAAAAGTTTGTTATAAATTATAATTCTTTATCAGATATAATACTTTTTAATACTTTAACGTCTTTAAATATTTCTGTAATTATAATATTACTAGTAATTAATTTAAATAAAATAATAATTTTATTTATTAGTATATATCTAAATAGTTTTGTAAATCAATTTATTACTATTAATATGCTATTGTATATATGTTTTTCAATTTTTAAAAATAATAAATCTATAATAAAATTTATAATTTCTTTTATAGTTTTATTAATAAAAGTAATATTTGTAGTTTGTTATATAATTAATACTTTTTTATTGTAGTTTAATAACAAATTATATAAATTTTTATGTACTTTTTAATATTTTAATTTATATTAAACTAAAAATATTTGGATTTAATTATTTTAATTGTTTTTTGGATTTTTTAATAATTTGCTATTGAATCATTATAATCAGTTTTTAAGTTTTCTAAATATATAAATGTATTATATAGTATAAAAGTTTATTTTTAAACATAATCAATTTATTAGTATTAACTTTTTATAGTATAATATTTTTAATAAATTATTATTAAGATTTTTAATACTTTTTGCTTTTTATAATTTTTTTAAAACTACAATAAAGTATTTTTTATAAATTCTAATATTAATTTAAATATTGTTTTATTATTAGCTACTAGTATTATTTTAGTTACTCGATATAATATTGACTATTTACAATTAATATTAATTAATACAATTTAGATATTAGATCTGTAAAAGAGCAAGTTATTTCTATTTTTTTGTAATTGGTTTATAGTATATTGGAAAAGTTTAATTTTTATATAAGATTTATAATATATAATTATTATTATAATAATTTTTTTTAATTTATTTTAAAAAATAGGTATTAATTCTTTTTTGTAATTTAAGCGATATAATAGTTTACTTTGTTGCATAACTAATAACGTTTCAGATATCTTGAGATAATTTTTGTTTTTTTAAATAGTATTAAAATTATTTTAGATTTGTTTTGATATTCTATTAGGTTTATTTTTGTTCAATTTAAATATATTTAAGGATAAGTTAAATTAATTTAAATTTAAATTGAACTATTTTGAAACTTATTTGGAAATCATTTTCAAACTAATTTGTTTGTAATAATTTGATAATTTTTCTAAATATTTTGAAATAATTTAAATTTTAAAATATTTTCAATTTATAGCCAAACTAATTTATAATTATTTCTTATTTTATATTGTTATTACTATTTATTATATTTTTAATATTATTATTACTATTATTAGTTTTTTATATAATATAAAAATATTTATTAATAATATTAATAATAATATAGTAATTAACATTGATTTATTATATATATTTTAATTAATATATTTTTATATATAAAAAGTATTTTTAAATTATTGTTTTTTTAATATTCTATATTTAATCCTATTATGACTATGATATTAACTATAATTACTTTAATATTTATATACTAAGTTTTACTTTATTTAATTTTAATTCTATTTTATTTATAAATTTATTATTATTTAAAAAATTTACTTTTTTATTTGTTTAATTATTGCTTTTAATAAAATTATAATTATTACCAACTTTAACTTTATTATTACCAAATTTTATTTTATAATCTTCTTTATACCCTTTTTTATTTATCATATTTTTTTATCCAAAACTATTTATAATATTTCTTTTACTTTTATTTTGTTTGTTTTTAATATTACTAGGTGCTTACGAGCACCTGGACCCTTTGCTTTTCGAGGAAGTCTAATTTAAACTTAGTTTTATTATAAGTTTTAATTTATAAATTTTATTAAAGTTTAAATTAATGATATTCATTATATTAATGATATTAATGATATTAATGATATTAATGATATTAATTATATTAATGATATTAATTATATTAATGATATTAATTATATTAAT
>NGKG01000028.1:185862-245621 GCA_002162505.1 Myriosclerotinia scirpicola | reverse complement strand
TATTATACTATTATATTATTATACTATTATATTATTATACTATTATATTATTATACTATTATATTATTATATTAATATTAATAATATTAATAAAAGAATTAATATATTATAATTATTATAATTACAAAAAACAAGCCGACTTTAAGCCTGCAAGCTAATATAAATAATATAAACTTTAACAAAACTTATAATAAAACTAAGCTCAAATTAGACTTTCTCGAAAAGCAAGGGGTCCGGGGGCTCGCAGGCCCCTGGTATTTTTAAATATTAAAAATAATAAAGAAATTGTTGTTTGTTTTTGTAAAGAAATATATTTAATTAAAATATTAGTAGTAAAAATGATTATTAATAATAATATTCTTATACTAAAAAATGTTAATATTTTTGTATTTGAAAAACAAATGATGATTATATTATATAATATAATAGTTTTAATTATTATGATTATATAAAATTTAAAATAAAAACTTTCTACAATTAAATTATTTAAATTTTTGATAATATTATTAAATTAATTAGTTTTTGTCATAGTTTATTATATAGTAAAGGATGAAAGAAAGGATTTATTATTCAAATTAAAAGAGATATTGTTATTATTATATATATATAAATGCAATATTAATTTTTTAATTGTATTAATTCAAAACAATTTGATTAAAAAAAATATATTTATTAATAAATTTAATAATAAAAATACTAATAGATTTCAATTTTGATAAAGTATATAAAATAATTAATAATGTAACAAAAATTATAAATTTAATAATTAAAAAGTTATTTCGTTTAATAATAATAATATTCATTAATAAAAATGAGTATTCCTAATATAATTTGTATATATATAATATTTAAAAGTTTAAACTATTATATTAAAAATATTATTTAATTTAATTAATAAAATAAAATATAATAGTATTAATAAGTTTTCTTTAAAGAATTTAATAAATAAATTATATTTAAAATAAATAATTTTTATTATATTCGAAAAAATATATTATATTAAATATATTAATTTGTTATAATAAAATTTAATAAGAAATAATACTTTTTTTTTTATTATAAATATTCTTAATAATATTAATATATATAACTTTTATTTTTAATTACTAATTATAAAAATGAATTATAAAATAATAATTTATAATTTGTTTATATTTTATTATAATTAAGAATATATAATAGATGCTTTTTTGAATAGATTATAGAATAATAATAGTGATAATAATTTTAATAATAAAAATAAAAAGAATATAAAAAAGGATATGGAAAAGGATAATGTAGAATAAAGTAAAAATAAAAGAATTAGTAAAATAAATAGTATTAGATAAAAAAATATTATAAATAAAAAAGATTATAAAAAAGATTATATAATTAAATTTAATAATAGTAATACAAAATTTATTAAAGAATAAATAATATTTTGAGGATATATAAAAAAAAAACTATATAGAGTTTTTTCAATACTGTATTCTAAAATACAAACGCAATAAGTATAATAATAAAATATAATTAACTAATAATAATATAAAATAAATTATCCCTAGATTTTCAACTTTTTATTAAATACTTATAATTTAATATTTATTTAACAAAATTCCTTAAATAAATTAATAATTTAAAACTAATATTTTAAACAATAATTAATTATTTATTAATTTACAATAAAAAGCAATAAAAAATTGTAATAATTTCAATAAAAGTTATATATAAAATAATTAATACAAATCTAATAATTAAAATCAATATTTTTATACAGATTAACAATTATATAATTAATTGTTAACATCTGTATACAATCAATTACTAACATTTATTTATAACAGAAATCTATCTTTAATTTATTCTTCAATATAATAACAAATAGAATAACTTAATTATACTTTGTTAATATTATTACAATATAATAAATTCTTAAATAATATCAAATTTAATTATAATCAAAATTATAAATAATAACTATTTAATAATAAATAATTAAAATATATAGTATTGAAGTTCCTGATTAGTTTCATATGGAATGGCTTGAAAATAGGTAAGGGTAAGTTTAGTAGCATTTGATTGATTAATTGAAGAGGATAAGAAAGTTAAGCTCTTTTGTATAAGCTTATATGCTTAATTCAAACAAAAAAAGACACTAAACTTAATTCGGTCTAACTTTTATATGATACAGTTGCTAACTATTTTTAACACATTCTTTAATTAGTAACATAAATAATATATAAATCGGCAAATTACTTTTATGCTACTAAAAATGAAATTAATTACTTTTATACTACTAAAATTAATAAAATTTTAAATTATTTTACTTTTATACTATTTAGATTCTAGTTTATTTTAAGCTATATTTTATTTTATTTTAAGCTAGATTTTATTTTATTTTAAGCTAGATTTTACTCTTCAAAAAATAAAATTTATATTAGATTACTTTTCTTAATTAGTCAAATTCGAATATATAGCTTTTAAGGTTTTAACTTTATTAGTTGTTGAGATATTAATTATTAAAGTTAAAATTATTGAATAAATTTGGAGGGGGTGAATTAAGTAATTAACCGAAGTTTTTCTGTATAGTTATTTTTGTATAATATTTTGTATGTTATTAATATTATTGTATATTTATTAATCTTAAAAAATTAGAAGTTAGAAGTTTTAAATATTATGTAAAAGTAAAGGATATAAAAATAAAAGATATAAAAATAAAAAGTATAAAAGTAAAAAAATAAAAGTTAAAAGAAAAAGCAAAAATTTGTAAAATAGAAAATGCAATTCGCTTAAATCTTGGGTGAATTAATTTATTAATAAAATTTCTAAAAGAGTAGATTTTAAGTATAATTGAGAGAGTAGATTTTAAATATAGTTAAGGGGGTAGATTTTAGGTATAATTGAGGGGGTAAATTCTAATTTAAAAAGGGGTAGAATTTATAATTGAAGAGTAGATTTTAGGTATGGTTGAGGGGATAGAATTTAGGTATGGTTGAGGGGGTAGAATCTATGAAGGGTAGATTCTATAGTTAAAGAGTAGAATCTATAATTGAAAAGTAAATTCTAAATAGATTTTATATTATAGAATCTACTTTTTTAGGTTAGATTCTATTCCTCTTCAAACTAGAATCTAAATGGTATAAGAGTAAAATAATTAAAAAATAAACTAATTTTAGTGGTATAAAAGTAATTAATTTCACTTTTAGTGGTATAAGAGTAATTTGCCGTATATAAATATAATAAACAAAGTTCTTTCTTTCCTAAACATTTTTTGCTGTTACTTGTTTTTTTTTAAATATATTTTCTTATTATCATTTGAAATATTCTAAACTTTCAATATATAAACCTATTCATTTTAAAGCTTTCTTATATATAACATTTTAACGAATTTAATATATTTAATAAATAAGAATATTTTTATTAATCTATTTGTAATTTATTGGTTAATTAAGACAAACTATAAATCTACATAACTTTATATAATTTACTTTTGAATATAGTAGTATCTAATTACTATATATTTAATTCTTTAATAGATTTTAGAATTCTCAACAAAAGCTAAATTACTTTAATTATCCTTAGTAATCTTAATCTTTTTTAATTCTAAAATAGTATATCCAACTATTTTCAATTTAGCCAAAAATTATTGAATTTATAAAACTTTTTGAAAAGCTTTATATAAATTATAATATTCTAATTTTGTTAAATTCAAAGCTATAATTAATTATCTTTTAAATTATACAAAAATTACTTTTTTATATATAAAAAGAATATATTTGGAAATACTTTTTCTAAAAGAAATTTTTTTAGTATAATCTAAATTCAAATAACTTTTAATAATAATATTATTATTTCTATTATAAATTATAATATAATTAATAGATCTAATTAAATATTTAAAAATATAGTTGCAATATTTTATATAGATTTTTAAAATATTAGTTAAAAATCAATAAAGTAAGTGTATTGAATAAATAATATTGGTTTTAATATATAAAAAATTAAAAAGATTTGATTTTAGATTAATATAATATAATAAATTGTTTATTTACAATTTTATTATTTGGAATTATATTTTTTGTTGTTTTAAGAATTATTAGAATAATTTTGGTTTTGTAATATTTAAATTTAAATTTAAGAAGAATCTTTTGAATATATAAATTTTAATAAAAAGTAATTGTTTTATTAATTTTATTTTGATTAATTGTAATATTTAAAAAATAAAAAATAAAGTTTAAATTCTTTATTTTAAATACTTTTACAAAATCAATTTTAAAAGTTATATATTTCTTTATTCTTTTTATAATTAGAAAATTATTAATATAGACTATAATGATGACTTTATAGTATTATTAATATAAATATAATTGTTAATTTTTAATAAAATAAAATTAAGTTAAAGGAAAGCAATTCTTAATATTTCTTATTATTGTTTTAGTGTTTGTTTTAATTTGTATAAAACTTTTAACAATAAGTATATTTAAACAACTTTATTTTCGTTTTTTTTAGATTATTCAAATTTAACTTTATTTTATTTTTAGTATAATAGCATTTTTATATAAACCAATAAATTCTTTACTAGTAATATAATAGTATTAAGAAATATCGTAACTATATTTATCTATTATAATTCAAAATTATATTTAACTATTAATATTATAATTATCTTTTATACAAAGTTTTTATATATTTTTTTAAATATTTAATCAAAATTCTTTTTATATTATTATTTAAAATTATAAATTACTATTTATCTAATTTTGTATTTAATTATTTACTTTTTTTTACATTTATATCAAAAAATATACTTAACTAATAAAATTTTAATATTAATAATATCAGATTTCTCAATTAATTTAAATATTCTATTATTCAATATAAATTAATATTTAACTTTAATAGATTTTATTTATTGCTTTTTATTTAACAACTTTATTGCTTTATTAAATGTTTTAAAATTATCTTTAAAATTATTAAATATTATAATATAAACATTAAAAATAATAATATATCTTAATTTAAATATCTTAATTTGAAATTCTTTAATCTTATTTTTATTCTTAAATCTTTTTAAATATCTTTAATTACATTTTAATTCAAAAATAATTTTTAGAATATTACTAACATTAATTTAATCAAATATATCTTCATTTTTCAATTAATATATTTATTAATTGCTTTCAATAATTTATCAGTTTCTATAACTAATTCATCAAATCAAATATAAATAAAATTATTCATAAATATTAAATTATTATTTTTAATATTATTTCTAATACTTTAATAATTATTATTATTTTCAATTAAATTAATAGTAAAGTTTAATTTATTAAACTAAATATTTAACAATTTAACAATTTTATTTTTAACTTAAATTAGAATATATATTTTATATATATAATTGTTTCAAAATTTACTAATATTTTTTTTTCAACTTTAAAAACAAATTTATTACTAGAAGTTGTTTTTTCTTTAAGAATATAAATATATATAATACTTTTTAATACTTTCAAATAAAAAATATTAAAACAATTATTAATATTAAACCTAATATAATTTATATAAACTATATATAATATAATTCTTTTAAAAAAATATATAAATTATCATATAATTCATAATATAAACTTTCATTCCTTTTATAAATTTTAATTAAAATATAAAAAAAAAATTATTTTAATAAAAATAAAATATAATTTCTTTGAAATCAAATAAATTAAATGTTTTAAAATACTAGTACTTAACTTATATTTTATAATAAATTTGTTAACAAAATTGTAATTATATAATTTTAAATTTGAAAATTATATTTATTTATTAATATAAAAGTAGTATCCTAAATTGTAATAATAGTTTTTAAACAGTTTAATTATCTTTTTAACATTATTATATCTTTTAATTATAAAGTTAAAAGTATCTTGTATTAAGTTTTAAATATAAAACTTTATTTTTAAATTCAGTATATTCTAATAATTTTATATAATTAGTGTTTTCTTAATATTAATTTCTTTTCCTTTTTCTTTTTTTAAATACAAAAATCAGCTAATTTCTTTATTTTATTATATAAACAATTTATTAATTTATTTATATTTATTATATCTATTGTATTTTTCAACTAAATATTGAAATTTTTAATTTTTTCAAAATATAATTATATTTATAAAATTAAATTGTTAAATATTATAATTGATATTGATTTAATTTTATTGCTTATTTTTACTATTATAATTAATATCGAATTAGCTTTACTACTTTTTGCTATTATTAATATTAATATTAAAACAATTGATTTGATTTTAGATAATATTCCTTTTTTTAAGTTTGAATTGGAAACTTTTTTATTTGTTTAAACTAATTCTTTAGTATTTAACCTTTTCTTTTCTTTTTCTTATATTTATTAATCTTTTTATTGATTTTGATTTTCTATAAAATCGTATTTATTATAATATACTATTAAACTCAATAAAATACTAAAGATTCCTTTTTAAGTTTATACTTTCAGACTTATAACCTATTAAAGTTCTTGATTAGTTTTATATAAAATAGTTTGAAAATAAATAAAAGTAAATTCAATAGTATTTAATTGATTAATTAAAAAGAATCAAAGAGTTAAGCTTTTTTGTACAAGCCTATATACTTGATTCGAATAAAGAAAAACATTAGACCTAATTCGGCCTAATCTCCATACGATACGGTTGCTGACTATTTCCAATATATAGTATTAAAATAAATAATATTCTAAATATTAATTAACAAAAAAAGCTATAGCAAAAATAATATTTATAATAATAATTAAATAAAGTTTGATTTAAGATATAAAGATTATATAAAATATAATGAATATAGTTATTAAAATAATTAAAAGCAAAAAGAATAGAATATTAACAATAACTTTATATTATTAATATTTATTAAACTTTTTGGATTTGAAATATACTTTAAAAATTATAATAATAAATTGTTTAACTTTTTTATTATGATTATAATATCTTACTATATACAATTATTATATTGTAAAAAATATAAAAGAGAAGTTAGTTTATATAACCAATTGTTTAAGCATTTATATAAAGACTATAATAATATAGAATCTATATTAATTTGTAATATAATTGAAAATAATATATTTAAAAAAGATACAATTTTTATTAATTTACAAATAAATATAAGTAAGTATATTAAAGCAAAATATAGTTTTTATAAATAACATTTTATAATAGTATAAATACATTTTAGTATAACAAATAATATATTATTTAATATATATATAAATATAAACTTATAAATAATAATAGTTAAAAAAAATTAGCTATTAAATACAATCAATAATATCCTCATCTATGTTTATACTAGTAAACTTATTAAAATTAAAAATATTAAAGAAAATAGTATATAATTAATAAAATATATTATAATAATATTTATTTTTTTAAATATTAAAAATAATAAAAAGGTTATTATTTGTTTTTGCAAAAAAATATATCTAATAAAAATGTTAACAATAAAAATGATTATTAATAATAATATTTTTATACTAAAAAATATTAAGATTTTTGTATTTGAAAAGCAAATAGTAATTATATTATGCAATATAATAATTCTAATTATTAAAATTATATAAAATTTAAAATACAAACATTTTATAATTAAATCATTTGAATTTTTAATAATATTACTAAATTAATCAATTTTTATTGTAATTTATTCTATAATAAAGAACAAAGGAAAAGATTTGTTACTTAAATTAAAAAAAACGCTATTATTATTATATATATATAAATATAATATTAATTTTTTGATTATATTAGTTTAAAACAATTCTGTTAAAAAAGTATATTTATTAGTAGATTTGATAATGAAAATATTAATAAATTTTGATTTTAATAAAATATATAAAAGAATTAATAATATAACAAAAATTATAAATCTGATTATTAAAAGGTTATTTTGTTTGTTAATAACAATATTAATTAATACTTTAAGAATAAATAAGATAATCTATTTTATAAAAGTAATAATATATAGAAATAAATATATTATAACAAAATTTTCTAAATTATTAAAAAGCTTTTTAGATATATTATAAAATAATATAGGATTTATAAAGTTTTTAAAAAAATATTGATTAATAATAAAACTATGTTTAAATTGAAAAGCAAAATATAAAAAAAAACTCAAAAATATTTATTAAATAATAAAAATCAAAAAACTTTAAAAAGAAGTTTTAAAGTTTTAATAAATTGAAATTAGTTAAAAAGAATTTATTTTTTAATACCTTTTATATTCTTAGTTTTTATTATTAAAAGAATTTTATCGAAAAAAAAAAACTTATATTATTATAAATATATAAGATTTTAATAACAAGATGATAATTAATACTAGTATATATTTAATATTATTACAAAAAAACATTTTATAGTATATAATATTAAAATATAAATATATTATAATAATTGATTATATATTTTTCTTTTTTTAATAATAAATACACTTATTATATAAATAATATTTTATAATAATATTGTATATAAAATAATACACTTTTAATTATTTTTTAATAAAATTTTGAAACTTATTAATATATATTTAACACCAAATAAATTTGATTTTGAAAAATCTAAAAAACTTTATAAAAATATATATAAATAATATAATTATTGTAAATTGAATTTTAAAAAAATATTTGTATTACTTTTAATAGTTTTTTTTAAGATTTATAAAATATAATATTGTAATATAAAAAGTAAAATACTTTATAAAATATTTATTAATAATTATTTTAAATTAAAAAGTTAATATATATAATTTATTTAATATTAATAATTATTTAACAATATTATTGAAATTTTTTTTTAAAGAATTTATAGAATTTGAAATGCTTTTTAGATATCATAAAATACTTTTAATAATTTGTAAAAGACTATATAAAAATTGTAAACCTATTATAAAAAAAATATTTAATTATTAAAAAAATATTTTATATAGAAAAAAAACAAAATACAACTTTATAATTTACAAAACTTTTAAACAATTTTTAAAAATAAAAGTTATAATTTTCAACAAAATAAAAACAGTTTTACAATAAAAACAAATATTAATATATATTAATTTATAACAATTGTTTTTTATAAATTTCAATATATTAAAATTAAAAAGAATAAGTTTAATATTATATCATATTAAAAAAATATTATCTTAAAAAAGTATTTTTATAATATAAGTATTTATTTAATTTTGTTTTTATTATAACAATTGAGAAATACAAAAACAAAATATTAGCTTTTAAAACTAAAACTAATAATTTTTAATTAAAATTTAAAAAAAAAAATTATATTATTTAATACAAGCTTTAAGTACGGCCGCTCGAGCCAGCTAATAAATGCATTCGCTTTAAGCTTCTTTCTTATTAATTACAATTATTCACAATCTCCTTTACAATTTGTATTATATAACTTTATTAAACATTTATTATTAAAATATATAATTTATTAATTAAATAATATAATAAAATTATATTTCTATTAATACCTAAATATTTGAAAATATTAATATCTATATTTATAAGTATATATCTTAATTTTATTAATAATAATTGTTTTTTATTTAAATATAACTTTTTTAATTCTTCAACTTTTTTATTAATATTTTCCATTCTTAAAAAATATTAAATTTAAACAATTAATCAAAATGATTTTGCTTTATATTATATATACAAATATATAAGCAAATATACTCAACTAATATATACAATTAATTGTAAGCTATCTCAACCCTAACTATCTTTTAAACAATATAACTATTTTATTAAAAAGCCTTAAATTCATAAAATATCATATCAAACTCTTTAATATAAACAAGTTTTGTAAAAAATAACTCAAAATTAAAAGTAGAATTTTTCTTTATCCAAAAGCAAATAACTTTTATTAAAATTCAATATATTAAATTCGATTAATTAAATATTTATAAAATTAAATATTAAAAACTTATTTAATACATTTTCTTATTAAAAAAATATAAGAGATTTAATATTATTTGGAATAGTATTAATAACCATATAACTTTAAAGAATTATAAAAAATGTAACTTCAACAAAATTATTCTTATTATAAACAATTATATTACAAAGAAAAGTAGTAATAAAAGTAAAAATAAAAATAAAAGCAAAAGCAAAAGCAAAAGCAAAAGCAAAAGCAAAAGCAAAAGCAAAAGCAAAAGCAAAAGCAAAAGTAAAAGCAAAAGTAAAAGTAATAATAATATTATTATTATTGTTATTATTATTATTATTAGTAAAATTAATTTTTTAATAAATAAAAACTAACTTTAATATTAAAACATTTAGCTTTTGTTTTATAATAAATTTTAAAATAATTAAAACAAAAGTAATAATAATAGATTTTATATTTTTAATTAGAGTAAAAGCAATAATAAGCTTTAGTTTTTCAATTAAAGCAAAAATAGTAATAATAAATTTTACTTTTTTAATTGAAGCAAGGGCAATAATAAGTTTTTATTTATTAAATATGAAATTTATAATATATAAATTTTGAATTGTTATTTTAAATTAAAATAAGATTTTAATAATCAATAAATTTAAATATATAATAAAAAAAGTCAAAGATATAATTAAAAAAAAAGGAAAAAAAAAGAGTAAAATATAAATAATATAGATTTTAATTAATTACTTTACTTTTTATAATATTATATAGCTAATTATTTAACAAATAAATAAATATATATATAATAAATTTATTCAAAATAATAAAAAAAACATTACAAAATATTATCAAAAAAACTTTTCTTCAAATATTTTATATATTATTAATTTAAATGTTAATACTTTTTAATACTTTTAATTATATAATATTCTTTATTCTTTTTAATTAACTTTTATTATTTAATAATATTTCATTACGTATTTAATATCGTTTAAAATATTTTAAAATTAGTTTGTAAATTGAAAATTGTTTCAAAACTATCTTAGATCTATATAGAGGCTATATTAAAACTATATAAAAATAATCTAAAAACGCTTCAAAATGTGTAAAGCTAATTCTAAACTATTTATAATTATTTTAATAATTATAAAAAAAACATTTTGAAATTAATTTGATTATAATAACTTAATGATTGTTTTTTTAATTTAAGATATCTTTACAATTAAAATATTTTAAGATTATTTTAAAAACGTTTCAAAACCATTTTGAACTTTTTATTATTATTTATTTATTAATATATTAATAGCTTTTATTAATATTATTAATATTATTAATATTATTAATATTATTAATATTATTAATAATAATCGTTTCAAAAAGCAATCCTTATATACTTCAAAAATATTTATTATTATTAATATATTTATATATATTTTAATCAAAAGCTCTCTATATAAAAAAAGTACTTTATTCTTTTTTCCAAATTTTATATTTAATTTTGTTGTAGTTATAATAATCACTTTAATATTTGTATATTACTAAGCCTTATTTTATTTAATTTTAATTTAATCTTATTTATATTATTATTAATAAATTCATTACTTTTTAAAAACCTTATCCTTTTGCTTGTTTAATTACTATCTTAAAAAAACTAATAATTATTATTAATTTCAATTTTACTATTTTTAAGTATATTCTAAAGCACTTTTTTAAAATATTATATAATACTAATACTTATATTATATTTAACTAATTCTATTAAAATGTTTAATGGGTACTTTTAAGTGTGGTTATAAATCTGCTTTTCATTATCCTATATAGTCTAGTTATTTATATGGCTTAACGCTATATAACATTATCTAATACTTAAAAGCGCTTATATCTCCCCCTAATATAAAAAACTGTAATATCCTTATTGCTAATTACTATTATCTAAAAAGCCAAAACATTAATATAGTTTAGTATAATCCCTATAAAATTTATTGTTTTAAAAAGCAAAAAAAAAAAGAAAAAATTAAGATTAATATAAAAAATCAAAAAAGAACACAAAAAAGCGCTTAAAACAATAATTATTATTGCTTTGTTATATTATTCGTTATTTATATCTTTATTTATATCCTTATTATTCTTTAATACTTTTTTATCATCCATTTTCACTAATATTTTATTTGCTTTTATAATATATTTTTCTAATATATAAAAATATACAATATTTAATAATTTTAAAATTATTATTGTATATATGTTTTTACTCTTTATTATTTTTAAAAATTCTAAAACTATTTTTTTATATATATTTTCAATATTTATTAATTATTCTATATTTGTAATATTATATTTTATAATATTATACAAAAGTATATTTTTTATATTTAGCTTTTTAATATTAAAAATATTTTTAATTTTAGTAATTCTTTTTATTAATTTATTATTATTATTATCTTTTTTTAATTGTTTTTTTATATTTAAATCTTTATAGCAATTAAAACAATTAAATTTATTACTTTATTAATATTTTTTATTACTAAATACAATATTTTTATTTAAATTTTGTTTATTTTTATAATATTTATAATTATATATATTAATTTTATTAAATTTTTGTTTTATTTATAATTAATTATTAAATTATTATTATTTATATTAGATTTAAATAATATATTTAATAATTATAATTTCAATTTGTTAATATTTACCTTTATTTTTTATAAACTTTTAATTGAAGTTATTACTTATATTTTTTTTTATTTTTTTTTAATTAAATCCTAAAAAGTGTTTTTTGTTATATATCTTTATTATTACTTAATTATAATTTTATTAATATTGTTAATTCTAATATATATATATTATTATACAATTTCTTTTTCAAATTTAAATTTAAAAGAAAAATTCTGATTAATAATGTTTTAATTAGTTTTAATTTTATTATTTTTAAATAATTAAAAATAAGAAATTTGATTATATTATTTCAATAATTTTATATTTTGTTATTTTATAATACAATATTTTTATTATTATAATTAATTATAATTATATAAACTTTATTATTTAGCAAAATCATAATTTTATTAAATAAAAGCTAATCTAAATATAAATATTCATTTGATCTAAATATTCCTAAATAATAATTTATTTTAGTTTTAATAAAGATAAATATATTTAAAAGTATTACAATTATATTTAATCCTAAAAATATATATATTAAGAAATTATTAATATTTTTAAAGTTATAAAATTGTATAATAAGTAATTCTAGCAAAACTAATAAGTTATATTAATATTAAAAATGTATTACTATTAAATTATTGTTTTTATTTTTTATTTATTATTTTAAATAAATAGTTTTTTGTTGTTTTTTGTATTTTACTTTAAAAACATTCTGTTTATTTTTTTCTATTTTAATTAATATTAATTGAAATATTTTTATATTGTATTTAACTATTTATAATATTTTTTTTAAAGTTTTGAATTTGAAGAAATTTTTTAATATTATTTTAATATTATATAAATCCTGTATATTTTTTATAATATTGTTTATTTTCTTTATATTCGATTGTAAATCTAAATTAATATATTTATATAACAATTCTTTTGTATTTTTTATTAAAATTAGCTTTTTGTTTGTTTTGCTTTTTTCTATTATATTATTATATTTATTAATTATTAATATTGTTTTTTAAATCAAATCCTAAAAATCTTTTATTATATTAATAATATCTTTTTTTTAGAAATCTTTTGATTTAATTAATTTATTCAAAATACTTTCGCTTATATTATCTTACAATTTATTTTACTTTTCGCATACTTTTTTATTATAAAACTTTACTTTTTTCTTTTTATATCTACATTATTATTTATTTGATATCTTTTTTATAATTAATAATATATATATTTTATTTTATAAAGCAAATCAATATATTAATCAAATTGTTAATATTATATAATATATATTTAATTATTATTATTAATAGTTTACAAAATTAATAAAAAAAATAAAAAATAAATAATACCTTTTACAAAAAGGTTTGTTTAGTATATTACTAAATAAATTATTAGTATTATATATAAATTTGAAATCTAAAAAATAATATTTAAAAGCAAAAAAACAAAATTTAAATAAAAATATATAGGATACAAATTTAATAACTTATAATTACTATTATTATATAATTACTAATAATTAATTATTCTTTAATTATTATATTACTGCTAGTTTTGCTTTATATAAACAGCCTTTTTTACACTTTAGTTTATATATTTTATTTATAATTGGAATTATAACAATTTCTTATTTAAAATTATAGATCTTCTGCTATATAATCGAAATATTTATATAATATTTATTAATTTATTTTTAGGCTATACTTTTTCTATTTAATAAGATATTTAATAATATTTGTTGGAATAATATATTTATAAATCAAATATTTTATTTCGAATTTTTTATAGCTTTTTATAATTATTATATTTAGTTATTTTAGTGTTAGTTTATAATATAGGTTTTTTTCAATAAATGTTGATTTTAAATGAATTATTAATATCATTAAGTGAATCTTTTAATGTTTTAGAATGTTTATTTTATAAATAAATATATCTATATGTTTAAGAATTAAAAAAAGTCTTATATATTATTATATCAACTTTTTGTTATTAATAACTAAAATTAAATACTAGTATTTTTTTATATAAATATAAATAAACTAAATCCTTTTTTTTAAAGAAAATAGATTTGTATTTTTTATTATATTATTGTTTAATTATTATTATTACGAAAGTTATACAATTTGTAATATTCATTTGCAATAGTAGTATAAACAATCTTTAATTAATTATATTAAATAATTGTATTATATTGTTTAGTATAAAATTGTATATTGTTTTATTAAACAATTTATTAATTGTTTTTTAAAAAGGATTATTTAATATAAATTGTAATATTAATATTGATATTATTTATTATTATAAATTTATTATATTATTGAAATAATAATACTATAATATTTCTGTAATTTAATTTGTAATTTCTAATTGTTTATTTGTTTGTATATAGTATACTATAAAATATAATAGCAATATATTTAATATTACGAAGGTCGCGGTCACTATGGTCGAGATTATAGGCTTCTTTCAGGGGTATACGCTGGAAGGCCCTATAAACGGTGCGATTTTCAACAACCCTGTAGATTAATCCTAATTAGGCATAAGCTTTAGGCTTTGATAGCTTATTTAAGCATTATCTATAGGGTATTATTGGTCTACAGGGTATACATATATGCTGAATTGGGCTCTATAAAGCCTGTGCGAGGACCCATATAAGCTTAACGAGCCTATAGGCCTTTATATAGGCTTAACGGGCCTAATTTTAGTCCTAATTAGGCATAAGCTTCAGGCTTTGATAGCTTATTAATCTACAGGGTTGTTGAAAACCATGTTGTTTATAGGGCCTTTCAGCGTATACCCCTGAAAGAAGCCTATAATCTCGACCATAGTGACCGCGACCTCCGTATAAAAATAACTTTTTACAAATTCAACAAAAATTTTGAATTTTTATTATTAATAATAACTTTTAAATAGTTTTAATTTAGTTTGTATACTTTTATTATTAATATTTAATCTTATTTATTTGCTATTTATATAGTTTTTTTAACAATTAATATTATTTTTTTTGTTAATTTATATATTATTATTATAATTGTATTAAAATTTTCTTTTGTTATTAACAAAATTAAAATAAAGTTAATAATAATTGTATAGAATAGTATAAATAATGTAGGAATTAATTGTAAAATGCTATATAATCTATATCTTTTAATTTAATATATTTGGTATTATTTATAATAACAAAAATATTTTTTGATTAGTTTTAATATTTTATAAATATAAAAGTTTTGTTCTAATAGATTTATAAATTTGACATATTTGGAATAATTGTTTTTATATAATAAATCGAATATTTCTTTATATATTATAATCGATATATAAAGTTTTGTTAAATCTTTGTTATTATTTATTTTATATAGTAAATTTTTTTTAATTTGAAAAGGCAATTTTGCTATATTAATATTTAATTTATTATTTTCTTTTATTATTTTTATTATTTTTATTTAAACTAATTTTGTTTTATAATTTTTTGTTAATTTTTTTCGAAACTTTTTGTTTATTTTTATTAATATTATTATATAATTAAATAACTATTAATTGTTATTTTGCATAATTAAAAATAACGATTCTAATTTGCTTAATTTCATTTTTAGTTTATTTTTGTTTTTATTATAAAACAGTTTTAATAAAATATTTAGGATTATATTTTCCTTTTTTGCTTTATATTTAATATTTAAATTAAATATAAAAAATAAACTTTATTATAAGTATTAGTTTAAAGTTTAACTTTATTATAAATGTTATAATTATAATATTTAATTTTTTAGCAATTATAATAAATGTATTATAATTTATATATATAATAACAAAGAATATTATATTATATTAAATAATATAATCTATTTTCTTTAAATTTTAAATAAAAACTATTATCTTTAATTCTAAAAACTAATATTTTATTTCTATATTTTTTAGTTGTTATAATAAAAATAAAAATAATTGAATATTTGTTTTATTAAAATATTTTTTTAGAATAATATTTTTTTTAATATAATATAGTATTAAGCTTATTTTTTTTGCTTTTAATATATTAAAATTTATAAAAAGTAATTATTACAGATTAATATATATTAATATTTATTTTTGTTACTATAAAGCTGTTTTTATTTTATTAAAAACTACAATCTTTATTTTTAAAAATTGTTTAAAAGTTTTATAAATTATAAAATTACATTTTACTTTTTTTTTATACAAAATGCTTTTTAATAACTAAATCTTTTTTTTTATAATAATTTTACAATTTCTATATAGCTTTTTACAAATTATTAAAAATATTTTATAATATTTAAAAAACATTTTAAATTTTATAGGTTTTTTAAAAAAGCAATTTTTAATAGTATTACTAAATAATTATCTATATTGAATAAATTATATATATTAACTTTTTAATTTAAAACAATTATTAATAAATATTCTACAAAGTATTTTGCTTTTTATATTATAATATTATATTTTATAAATTTTAAAAAAAGTTATTAAAAGTAATACAAATATTTCTTTAAAGTTCAATTTACAATAATTATATTATTTATATATACTTTTGTAAAGTTTTTTAAATTTTTTAAAATCAAGTTCATTTAATATTAAATATATATTAGCGAATTACAAAATTCTATTAGAAAACAATTGAAAATATATTATCCTATATATAATACTATTATAAAATATTGTTTGAATAATAAATGTATTTACTATTAGAAAAAAAAAGATATATAATTAATTATTATAATATATTTGCATTTTTGTATTATATATAAAATATTTTTTTACAACAATATTAAGTATATATCAACTATTACTTTGTTATTAAAATCTTATATATCTATAATAATATATACCTTCTTTTTTTCTTTTAATAAAATTCTTTTAATAACAAAAATTAAAAATATAAAAAACATTAAAAAATAAATTCTTTTTAATTAGTTTTAATTTATTAAAACTTTAAAGCTTTTTTTTAAAGTTTTTTGATTTTTATTATTTAATAAATATTTTTTAGTCTTTTTCTTATATTTTGTTTTTTAATTTAAATATAGTTTTATTATTAATTAATATTTTTTTAAAAGTTTAACAAATTCTATATTATTTTATAATATATTTAAAAAGCTTTTTAATAATCTAAAAAATTTTATTATAGTATACTTATTTTTATATATTATTATCCCTATAAAATAAATTGTTTTATTTATTCTCAAAGTATTAATCAACACTATTATTATTAAGCGAAATTATTCTTTAATTATCAAATTTACAATTTCTATTATATTATTAACTATTTTATATACTTTATCAAAATTGAAATCTATTAGTATCCTTATTATCGAATTTGTTAACAAATATATTTCTTTAATAAAATTGTTTTAAACTAATATAACCAAAAAATTGATATTATATTTATATATATATAATAATAATAGCGTTTCTTTTAATTCAAATAATAAGTTCTTTTCTTTATCCTTTATTATATAATAAATTGTAATAAAAATCAATTAATTTAATAATATTATTAAAGATTTAAATAATTTAATAATAAAACGTTTTTGTTCTAAATTTTATATAACTATAATAATTAAAATTATTACATTATATAATATAATCATTATTTATTTTTCGAATACAAAAATATTAATACTTTTTAATATAAGAATATTATTGTTAATAATCATTTTTGTTATTTATACTTTTATTAAATATACTTTCTTACAAAAATAAACAATAATTTCTTTATTATCTTTAATATTTAAAAATATAAATATTATTATAATATATTTTGTTAATTATATATTTTTTTTTTAATACTTTCAACTTTAATAAATTTAATATAAATATAAATTAAAATATTATTAATTATACTTAACAACTAATTTTTTTTAATCATTATTATTTGTAAATTTATATTTATATATATATCAAATAATATATTATCCGTTATATTGAAATATACTTATATCATCATAAAATATTATTTATAAAAACTATATTTTATTTTACGGTAAATTACTCTCATACCACTAAAAATGAAATAAATTACTTTTATACCATTAAAATTAATAAAATTTTAAGTCATTTTACTTTTATACTATATAGATTTTAGTTTATTTTAAATTAGATTTTATTTTATTCTAAACTAAATTCTATCTTTTAAAAAAATAAAATTATATTAAATTATTTTTTTTAATTAAATAAATTCAAATCTATAACTTTTAAAGTTTTAGCTTTATTAATTATTAAAATATTAATTATTAAAATTAAAATTGTTGAATAAGTTTAAAAAGAGTGAATTAAATAATTAATCAAAGTTTTCCTATATAATCTTTACATATATACTCTCTCTTATATATATACAATATACTCTATACAATATACTTTATACAATATACTCTATACGCCATTAACATTATTATATATATAAAGATAAAAGGTATAAAGGGTATATTAGAGAAAGAGAGAAATTAAAAAAAAAAGCAAAAATTTGTAGGGTAAAAACTTAAAAAATATAATTCGTTTAAATCTTAAACGGATTAATTTATTAGTAAAGCTCCTAAAAGAATAGAATTTATTTAAATAAATAAATATAATTAAAAAAGTAGATTTTAGTTTAAAAGAGTAGTGTCTAACTAGCTTATTGTAGAGTCTATAATTGAAGGGTAAAATCTAGCCTTGAAGAGTAGAGTCTAGCTTTAAAGGGTATAATCTAGTCTACTATAGAATCTATGGTTGAAGGGTAGAATCTATGGTTGAAGGGTAGAATCTAGCCTACTATAGAATCTATAGTTAAAGGATAGAATCTATGGTTGAAGGGTAGATTCTATAATTGAAGAATAGATTCTAGTTTAGAAGGGTAGATTTTATATTATAGAATTTACCCTTTTAAACTAGATTCTACCCTTTTTTAAGTTAGAATCTAAATGGTATAAAAATAAAATAATTAAAAAATGGATTAATTTTAGTGGTATAAAAGTAATTTATTTTATTTTTAGTAGTATGAAAGTAATTTGCTGTTTATTTTAATATATTTATTTATATCTACTTGCAAATCAACAAAAATCATATTTTCCCTAAATATACTATCTTCAACTATATTATAAATTAATGCAGATTTTATTTTATTATAATTTTTATATAAATATTTAAATAATTTATTATATAAATTGAATTCTTTTTTATATCTTCAATAATATAATAATTATATATAACAAAATATTATAACTATAATAAAAAAGTTAAATGATTTATCGTTATAATTTTTAAAGTATACTTCGAATTCAAAGAATTTAATAAATATTATTAATACAAAATTATTATTAATATTCTATTCCTTTTACCCCCAATTATTTTAATAATTATATTTGTTATAATTTATATAATTTTTATATTCTAATTTAAACTTTATTTAATTATTACTATAAACATTATTTTTATTATAACTTTTTTTATTAATTAATATTTAAAATACTATTTATTTTAATACTATATATTCCAATTATTTATTATTAAATAATTGCTATCTAGAATCTTAATTATAATTAAATTTAGTATTATTTATAAATTTACTATATTATAATAATACTAATAAAATATAATTAAGCTATTTTGTTTATTATTATATTAAAGAATAAATTAAAGGCAAATTTTTGCTATAAACAAATATTAATAATTAATTATATATAAATATTAGTAATTGATTATACAATTATTAGTTTATATAAAGATATCGATTTTGATTATTAAATTTATATTAACTACTTTATATATAATCTTTATTAAAGTTATTATAATTTTTTTATTATTCTTTATTGTAAATTAATAAATAGTTAGTTATTATTTAAAATATTAATTTTAAATTATTAATTTATTTAAAGAATTTTATTAAATAAATATTAAATTGTGAATATTTAATAAAAAATTGAAAATTTAAAAACAATTTGTTTTATATTGTTATTAACTAATTATATTTTATTATTATATTTACTGTTTTTGTATTTTGGAGTATAAGATTAAAAAAACTTTATATAATCTTTTTTTTCTGCAAATTTTTAATATAATATTTATTTTTCAACAAGTTTTACATTATTATTTTTTAATATATTTTAAAACGCTTTTTCAAAATGTTATACAATATTAGTATTATTATAATTATTATAAACATTCTTTTAATATCTATTAGTTTTATTATATATTATATATAAACTATATCTTATAAACAATTCAAAATTTTTTTGATAATAGTGATTTTACTATTAATTAATATCAAATACTTCAAATATAAAATAAATATATAAATATTAATATATATTATTAATTTTTTTATTATTATTACTTTTATATTCTATATATTTTTTTAATTAAAATCAAAAAGATTTATATTTTTTATTTGAAAAGATTATTAATAAAACTAATTATTTAATTAATAATTTGAATCCAATAATTTAATTAAAAATAATTATTTTTTAACTTGTTAAATAATAACTATTAACAATTGCCTTATCTACATTTTACTAAAACCTTACTTTTTATTATATTTAAGCAAATATTAATTTATATTATATTATTAATCGAACTATTAGCTTTATTTATCTCTTATATTGTTTCTTTTTATATTATATTCAACTAATTTTACCAAAATATTGCTAACTTCAATTAAAACATTACTAAAATCTATATTACTTAAATTGTTATTCTTATAACTAAAACCAAAAAATAAGTTTCTACTACTATTTGTTATTACTTTTAAATCTTTTAATATAATTATTATAATATATAATATTCTTCTTTTGCTTTTTATATTTTATTTATATAATCTACAATCCAAAACACTATTAATTACTAATAAACTAAATATTTATTTTAAAATAATATCTAATAAAAATCTTTATAATAAAATTATAATAATCAATAATATTGTTATCTAAAACGAATTGCCTAATAATAAATCTTCAAACAAATCGGTTATCTCAGAACTTCAATTATCCAAAATTTTCTCAACAATTATAATACACTTATCTACATTATCTAAATTGCTTTTTCCTTTTTCGATTTTAATCGCTACTAATTTTCTAATTCAATTATTAATATCCTATTTAAAACTATTTATTACCTACTACAATATTAATTTATTTAATACTTAGTTTTTTAAAAAAGATTTTTTTATAATATTATTTAATTTAATACATTTTCTATTATTATCGTTTACTAATATTTAAAAAAATAAAAGTAAATATTTGTTATAAATCTTTACAATTATTTATTATAATTTTGTTAAAATATGCTTTGTAAAACTATAATTTGTTTTTAAAAACATTTAAAAATGTTTAACTTGTTCAATAATTTTATACTCCATCAAAAACTTTTATTTAATATCTTAGTTTAGCTTATATTAAATTATTCTTTTAATATACTAATAAAAACTAGTTATTTGAATTTATTCAATTATATTTAATTAATTAATTCAAAACTAATATATTAAATTTGTTACCAAATAATAAATACTTTTAAATATAATTATAAATCTGTTTTTTATTATCTTATATAATCTAGCTATTTATATAGCTTAGCGCTATATAACGCTATCTAACGCCTAAGAGCGTTTATAATGTTATTAGTTTTTTAATATATAATATTCTTTTTTTGCTTTTTGTATTTTGTTTATATAATCTATAATCTAAAATATTATCAATTATTAATAAATTAAATGTTTATTTTAAAGTAATATTTAATACAAATCTTTATAATAAAATTATAATAATTAATAATAATATTATTTAAAATAATTTTTTTAAACAAATTGGTTGTTTTGAAGTTTTAATTATTTAAAGTTTTTTTAGTAATTATAATACACTTATTTATATTACTCAAGTCGTTTGATATTACTTTGCTTTTTTTTTTCTTTGATTTTAATTATTATTAATTTTTTAATTTAATTATTAATATTTCGTTGAAAATTGTTTATTGCTTATTATAATACTAATTTATTTAATATTTAGTTTTTTAAAAAATGTTCCTTTATAATATTACTAGTATTTAATTTAATATATTTTCTGTTATTATTATTTGTAAATATTTTAAAAAATAAAAAAAAATTCTATTACAAATATTTGTAATCGTTTATTATAACTTTATAAAAATATATTTTGTAAAATTATAATTTGTTAATAAAAATATTTGAAAATGGTTTGTTTATTTAATAATTTTCTAATTTATTAAATACTTTTATTCAATATCTTAATTTATATTAAAATTATCCTTTTGATTTGTTAACAAAAACTAATTATTTAAATTTGTTTTTCAATTACATTTAATTAATTGATTAATTTAAAATTGATATATTAAACTTGTTATTAATTGTTAGGTATTATTTAAATTTGTTTATAAATTTGTTTTATTATTTATTCTATTTTATTTAACTATTTATATAGCTTAACCCTATATAACATTAGCTAGCGCCTAAGAGCGCTTATACAATTAGATAGTTCAAATAAAGGTTTATTAAACAATTACATACAACTAAACAATATTTTTTATTTCCTTATATTAGAAAAACGTTATTACATATTTATACAATAAGAATATATATATCGAGCAAGCCGATAATAAAATATATTTTTATAAAAACAATATTGTTTTTCGATTATTATTAAAAATTAATCATTCTAATATTTATTATTTAAATTTAATTAATAGTGATTTGAAATTACTATTAATTGTTAAATATCTTTTATATTTAATTGTAAATTTATTAATTCTTGATTTATAATATAAACTATTTAAAAGACCTAGTGTCATTTGACGCTTAGCGGCGCCTAATAGCGCTTACAACTTTTAATTTTTTTAATATTTTAAACTATATAATTAATTATTACTTTTTTATTTTATATTATAGTTTTATTAAACTTTAAATATAATATTAAAAATTGTTAAATGATATACTTTCAAACTTTATAAAATCATATTAAAGATTAGTAAAATTATAATATATTTAGTATTTAATGATGCGTTTTTATTTATTTAGCCGAGTACAAACATCGATGAGCACTTGTAAACATTGTCTCAACTCGATAAAGAAAAGAGCAAAGTATATTCATTATTAGTAGAATAACCTTTAGTATAGTAATAAAACAGATTTACAATATTAACAAATTCATTATCCTTGAAGATTCGTCTTCCCTATACACTTTTAGTTATATTTCATTCAACAATTGATTTACTTGTAGAACAAAGGGTGAGGAAGTACAAGACTAAGCATAAAGGATCGCTTATTACTATCTCCGGATATGTCAAAGGCCTAGTTTCTTTGATACAAAGCGGTCTGTGAGATAATATTATCCTTAACAACATGAAATATACTATTTGTGAATATCAAATGCTGGGTCACACACACTATAAGGATTAAATTGACATTATGGTGCTGTTCCACGTCGAAGAAACAGCTGTTACTTACATGCGTGCTGCTTCCAATATCAAAATCCGAAATAACAAATATACGCCACCAGATCAAGGCATCGACCCTCTTTATATTCAATTTGATACTCACCTACGCAGCAGCGGAAAACCCCTTCATTTTAGAGTTACGGATACGGCTACAACGGCACGACGTCGGTATGATCTAACTTTGCAAGTCATAGAAGACGAAGAGCAGCCTGCCGACTCCTCACTGTCTTCAAGTAGCCAAGGAACAATAACATCACCAACAAAAGTCGAAAGTGAAAGCCTCATCGCCAAGCGCCACCATGAAATAAGGACCTATCTTCGATACATAAAGAATGGGCATGATACCATCAAAAGACTCGAGGCTTTTCATCAATACCGTGACGGCGATAAGCTTATGATGGCTCAGTTCTTCAGCATTTGCGATGCTGGCAATGTTAAACAATTACGCATGGATTGCAAGGCAAAAAAAATCAGACTTCCGGAGATGTTTATGTGGAAAATGTATCTTCAACTTATTGACGCTCTGGCGTTTCTTCACAACGATCATCCAAAATACCAGAACGATCCTTTGCATGTGAATCGTCTGTCCATTCTCAGTCCAGAATTAGGCGCTGAGAATGTGTATCTCGCATGGCCGTTTAAACAACCGCACGATAGATGTTATCCAGACGTAAGACTAGGGGATTTTAGCAAGGCACTTTATGTCCCAGTGGGAGAAGGCGTTTTGCAAACTGAACCCGTTGTTGATCCCAAAAACAGGCCCCCTGAATTAAACTTTATCAGCGCAAAGTCGGATGTTTGGCGTGCAGGGTCGATTCTGTTATCCTTGACCAAGGCTGGGGGAAGCACAACTACTAAAATGAAATGGAAAGGACCGTTCGCAAATCTCACAAAGGAACAACAACGGGAGGTATTGATGGATCCTCGAAGATTGCATCCAATCGGCTTGCTTTACAGTGAGGATTTGGAAGTTATGATTAAAAGGTCATTAGTCCTTGATCATAATCAAAGGCCTTCGGCTGGCAAATTGTTAGGCGAACTTAAAGGTCCAGCGAATTTGAGATTAAACACACAATTGATGTTCAGGGAATTGCCTGGTTGGGTGGGAAGAGAAGTGATTAAAAGGGTGATAAAAAAAGTGATTGAAAAAGAAGGGACGGAAAAGAAAGAAACGGCAAAAGAAGGGACCGAAAAAATATTGATTGAAAAGATAGTGACCGATAATAGATTTTCGCAGGAAAGGTTGAAGGAATTAGCCCAACCCGGCCAGTTGGAAGCAGCGCGATTGGCCAAGGAGGGAGAAGAAGCAGCAAAAAGAAAGAAAGAACAGGAAGCGAGGGAAGAAAAGGAGATGAAAGATCAAGCAGAAGCTGAGAGTAACAGGTTGTGGAATCTATGGGGCGAATGGGCTGAAAAATATCCGGATGTGGAAATCCCCGAAGATGACGCAGATTTTGATGCAGTCATCGAGAAATACAAATTGGTTAGAGCTGCAGCATTATTGGCTGGAGCGTGGGTTGATCCAGGTCCACCTTTTGAAGTATTTAAGCAATTGGAGAAGACTTTGCTTAATCAAAAGAGCTGATTTCCTGGATTCGTTGTACTATCTAGTATGTGGATTATTGAAGTTAGCTGAAACAAAATCAGCTGAGTACCTCGACATAACACATCATAACATCCATTAAGTTATGAATCAGTTACTGAGAAACTTGACTCGCAGCTGTGAAGATGAGCTTTCGAAAGAGTTCGAATTTTACTACTTTTCCTGTTGCATAATGCTTTCTTTCTTTTCAATACTTCTTACCCTCCCTCTCGTATACAAAGTATTACACCGAGGATTCCTTTATCTCTAAAGCATGCATATTCTTGCGTGTACAAGTGCTAATCATTAATAGAAGAGTGGTAAAGATCAGGAAAACAGGGCACTGTAGACACAAACGGGTCACGGATTTACTAAAAATTGAATTGACGTTGTTCCCCAGAGCTGTGAATTAATACAAAACTAATTCAGAACATGTGGTGTTTAGATTGAGAACAATGAACCCTTGGGCTATTTAACCATCGAAGACATCGATACTTTCTCCTATCATTCCACATTAACTCTCTATCAAAAGCCACTTCAGTAAGAACAAATACTTCAAATTCTAGTTCACACTCACAACAACAAATACTTCAAATTCGTATTCATTCTAGCAAAGCAAGTAAGTATGTCACGAAACGGAGATTTTGACTCATATTCTAGAGGCAGGTCCTCGGGATATGCAAACGCTGACGAACGAGAAGGTAGAGATTATGATCGACGTCCACGTAGCCGCGGAAGACAGCCCACAAGATATTTCAACGCTGATGAATCTTACCCTGGCGAGCGTAGAGCTGAATCACCATCCCCAGAGAGTTATGTAGGACGAGTAATTTACTCTAGTTCTGATCGATTTGACTCTAGATCTAGAGACCCTTCATACGTTCCTGACCATGGTAGATCAGAGCACTCAAACGATGTATCCCACGCAATCATCGAGAGATCACCATCTCCAATTCAACATGTTCGATATGAAACACCCGAAGATGATTATATACAACATGTAATTATCGAGAGATCACCATCTCCAATTCGACATGTTCGATATGAAACACCCGAAGATGATTATATACAACATGTAATTATCGAGAGATCACCATCTCCAATTCGACATGTTCGATATGAAACACCCGAAGATGATTATATACGACATGTAATTATCGAGAGATCACCATCTCCAATTCGACATGTTCGATATGAAACACCCGAAGATGATTATATACGACATGTAATCATCGAGAGATCACCATCTCCAATTCGACATGTTCGATATGAAACACCCGAAGATGATGATGCTCAGGCCTACGAATCAAGGCGATATCGCGAAAGAACAACATCTCCGCCCGTAAGCTTCCGAGGAGAAGTTAATGGGATCATCGCCCCTCAACCATCAATTGGATCTGATAGGTATACAAACCGACCGGCACCACGCCCTCGCTTTGGAGCCCATCTATCCCCTTCTGACATAGACGAAGATGAGGCAAACGAAGAAAGATACGAACAACGCTCAGCAGCCCCTAGAGATTCTAGTCACTCTCGATTCCTTCGGCAAAGAGGAGATCGCTATGAACGCAACGTAAATAGGGGAAGAAACCCCTACGAGCGTAATCAATCACCGGAGTACCAGATGAGATCTCTTCGTGAGTCTTCGAGAGGCCCAGGCCATCCTTTCAATGATTGGAACGAGCCAACACATCTTCGTGAGCCTGAGAGAGGCCCGAGTCATCCTTTCAATGATTGGAACGAGCCAACACCTCGTCGTGTGGTTTCAAGAGACTCAGAAGATTGTTCCAGTGATGGGAACGAGCAACCTCCACACGCTCGTTAGTTTTCGAGAGACCCAGAAGGTCCTTTCGATGATTGGAGCCAGCCAACACATCTTAGTGAGTCTTTGAGAGACCCATGAGATTCTTTCAATGACTGATGTTTCTTTTCTTGCTGCCTTCAGTGAGATTTTCTTATTGCGTTAAGTAAGTTTCCTTTGCTTTTTCCTTGGTAAGTATTTCACATCTCAGTGAGTCTTTGAGAGACTCATGAGATTCTTTCAATGACTGATGTTTCTTTTCTTGCTGCCTTTAGTGAGATTTTCTTACTGCATTAAGTAAGTTTCTTTTGCTTTTTCCTTAGTAAGTAATTCAATACAATTTCTGTTCTTTTTTTTTTAAATTATCTCTTCCCTTTTGAGTGACTCAAATGTAATCATTCTATGTCTCATATATTTGCTGTGATAGTGATGTGAATCTAGTTTTATTGCCCAATAGTGATGAAACAAAAAACGTGAAAACTAGGTGAAGGGAATCGTCATGACCAAAAGTAGGTAGATGAATTGTGAAACACCATCTTTATAAACTGTCCACACTTATTGTTTTATCCTGGAAATGTACCTGAAAATATAGAGTAGCAAGTCGAAAATGCTACCCAGAGTACTGAACTCTCATATCATCAACCGTCTTCTTCGACGCAAACCCTGACTCAAGCCCAACAACTTGTGGTAACCCAGGATAGATATTTTCAATCGCCATACGTCTTTTCTGCCACCTATCGATTCTTTGTCTCTCCCTCCCCTTAGCAACCACACTTACACTATCCTCGAAACCAATTGATCTTGCTTCCCATTCGTCACCATCACCCTCGATTTCCACTCCTTTGTCAATCTGTTCCATCCAGCTCAAAATCCACTCTCTATCCACATCGCCTGCCATAGCCTCCTCCATTGAAACTCTATACCCATCGTCCGGATAATTTGCAAAACCACTGGACTGATAAATATCACTAAGCACCACATCCAACTCTCTTACTTTCCCCCTTGCTTTCTCATAATTATCCTCTGCGTCAATAACCTCCTCAGTCGCCTCCTGATGTTCCTGCAAAAGGGTTAAATCAAAAAAACTCCTCGCAGGTTCCATTGTACCATTCTTGACCGCACGTGCATAGTCTGCATATTCATTATCATAGTAGTGTCTCCAACTGTCGAGTTTTTGATGCGCTTCTTGTAGTCGGTGTCCCATTTCTTTCATGTGGTACACGGCTTCTCGTTGTCCTTGTTCAGCTCTTTCCTGGGCTTCTTCACTATGAGTAGGTATATGGGGCTCTTCATGTAGAGGTACGACTTGTGTGGTTGGCATGCAATAAAATTGATCCGGTCTTGTATCCTTTCCAACTGAATCTAGAAGATCTCGATCACGAAGAACATCTTTGAACGTGTTGAATATTGCTTTCCTTTGCTCGCTGAGCTTTCCATATTCGCGTTTAAAGACTTGTTGTAGCTCATTTCTCTGTCCTTGAATACGCGACGAAACATCAGAGAGATATTTCAACTCTTCTAACTTGGCGTCTCGATCACTCTGGTTTGTGATACCCGATGATGGAAGCAATCGATTAAGTTCTTTCAAAGTCATTATGACGCACTCGTACTCATCATCTAATCGCTCTATATTCCTTCTATGACCATTGACTTGTCTCTCGAGGCGGAATATTTCGTTCAGATCTTTGACCATAACTTTCGTCAAAGCTAAAGCAGAATTTGGCACACCATTCCGTCCCATGTAGATGAATATTTCGGGATACCTTGCAGTCAGAGGTGCTCGTATCGAGGTCTCGTTTGAGTGAATCATAGATGCTGGGGACTCATATGAACATGTCTGACATTTTCCAGGGTTCATTAGCTTTGGAGGTGAGACCGAGGTTGCATCGGTAAGCGCTGTTCCTGACGGCGATGAATGTAGCCTTCGAAGAGGGCTATCCGTCTTTGGACCTGCCCTACTTGCTTTTATTCTTTTCAAAAGTTTGGTTCCAAAAGTGGATATCGAGGACTCCTCTCTGGTCGAGGTCTGACGTTCTGAAGTGGATGGTGTCGCTGCCTCGGCTGTTTCAAGAATGGAAACCATATTGGTCATTGGTAAAGTTTTAGGTGTTGGCTCTGGTGTTTGCTTCAGTCGAGCCCCTTTACCAAATATCACACTAAGCAATCTCTTTAGAGATTTGCCATCCGTCCATTGATTGACCAACGCTTTCATTGATAACCAAATGAATTGCTGAATGTACTCCTCATAGCCGAAGAATACACGAATGGTACATTCATGCGTGGTGGATCGCTGATAAAGTTACTGGGTTCTGGTAGATCAGAATGGAAGAGAAATTGTAGAGCACATACTCTAGATTTCAAGAACAAAGCAAATTATATTTTTGGCTAAGTGTAAATTGTCCATATGAAAGCACGTTTTACACAGTGCATACTCCATCTTAAGAACAAAGGAAAAGCCATGGAAATCCTACCCCCCCAAAACGCTTGCAAAGTGATCAATATCAATTGTCTCACTGACAAAGGAAACTCACCGAAAATATTCAGCAAGAGATCAAAATATCCCGCATTCCTCGCAAACCAAACCACGTGCCTGGCTCAATTTGCAACCTTTCTTGATTTCTTTTGAACATCATTGCCAAGCAGATTTGCTGGGTCAGAGCCGCATGCGGGTACACGTTTACTGGAACTGATATGGAACTTCTTCGTGTCTTGTCCGTACAAACCTTTGATGACGGCTCTATCTTTTGTATATTGAATGTGTACGTTTCTTCTGGAAGAAAAAATGCCTTCGAGTTCTCAGTCTGGTGCTGTTTTTAGGAGCTCTGGGGGATACGAGATATCTGCAGGAGAAAGTGATGTCCCATCGTAATTCTCAATGTATATTTCTCTGATATCTTCTGACCAAACCGGGGAGTATATATCCCCTAATATAAGATAGATTTTGCATGCACACCAAATACATTCAACTTCTCATGTACTGACTATTATATTCAAACCTGAGAAGTACTCATATCTGGACTCGGTAGTAAGGCCACTCATGTTGCGAATACTCCAATCTTCATCAAAAACACTCCATTAGTTTGCCACGAGCTTTTCCGTTGAAGAGATTGAGGTTGTAGGGGTAGAGAGGGTGTCTTTATTATTATGATTCAAGGTGAAGTTAGCTATATAGTGCTTAGCGTCATTCTAATAGCACCTGCTGTTGTTCAATTCACTACATCAAACAAAATCAACCAATCAATTCGTCTCGCTTCTTCTTCTCCAATAACCATAGACCCACTTCTATACTCTCCCATATCCGAAAAAAAACCCAAAACAACCCAATGATAATAACCCCAAAGGCAAATCAAAGAAAATAGCAAAACCGGTCCCGCCCCTGGGGGCGGGTGGAAACCCGAATTACCGGGTTTTTTCGTTTACATCTGCTCACCCCCCACGGGTTGGTTACCGGGGGTGTAATGGTCTACTAAACCACTGCGCCAGAGACGCAGCTTTATTAATGAGAGATGAGGAAGATGAGGAAGTTTGGGATTATGAAGGGAACGAAGCTGGGCGGTGTCGAAATGTGTTTAGGTGTGGTGATTCTTTGGGAGGAAGTTGGTGATTGAATGTCGGTGTACTTTTTATCCATACTATAGATTGTAATATGTGACATGAAATATCGTGTGATGTAGATGCTGAAGTCAGTGGTAACATTCGTTGGTTCAATGAGTGTGACGAGCAAGGAGTCAATTCAAATGAGTATGTTGGGTAGATATATTTGATTGCGGCGCAAATCTAAGGGATTCGGGCTCAGCTCATAGTGGCACGGTGGCAAGTGCTTTGCCGTTTAGCTGGTTACAGGTAGGCAGAAGTTGTCAATCACCAGTGCCATAACTCTCGCATTAATCCACGGGTTGAAATACTGTGGACGATCGTCGATATGAACTGTAGCATACGCAGGCCAATCAGCCTGCAAAGGCGGGATTGAGCTGCGCGGACAAGATCTGTCCTCCGTGGACCGAGGGGTTTGCTCTAGCCTTCGAGTATCGACAAATTGATGTTGATCATCAACTATTATCTTCCTCAGCCCATTTCACAACAAAACCAAAAACTGTCCTTCTCAATTCTTCATCTCCTCTATCCTTTTCAAACATCACTTTCTCCATCTTCTCCTCCAAGACCTTTTCCACAGTCATCCCTCCCTCTCGTACCAAGTCGAAGAATGCCATATCCTTCTCCAATAACCAAGGTCGATATGGAGTGAAGAATACCAAGGCTGAAGAATCTTTGTTCTTCTTGAGAGTTTTCTGAATCGAGTCTAACAATTTCGCGTGCTCGGAATGATTGAATAAGAGATCGGCGAGTATCAGTACATCAAATCCAGCTTCTTTATCATCTGAGGGTAGGAGTGAGAGTAACTTAGATGGACCAGCGCCCCAACAATAACCTTCAGCTACTAGGCTTTCCTTATCATCCACCCTCAGTTCAGGGAATTGCTCATAAAAAACAGAGATATTCTTTCTTAAGTTATCGATGAGATCAGCATCAGGATAATCTGTGACCACAACAGTTTTGGCACGAAGAGAGGCACAGGTAAGACTAGGAAGTCCAGCACCAGCACCCAGCTCCAACACGGTCTTGGAAGAAATCAAAGAAGGATTCTTTTCTAAATAGTTGGATATTATGCGACCTGCGTTCCAAAGATGATGACCCCAAAGTGGATTATGACCGACGAGATGTAGAGTAAGTGTTTGACCGGAAATCAGGGTATGAGTTTCTGTAGTTGGCTTTGGTGATGGAGGATAGTAATCATCTGGCTCCGCAAATAGATCAGGACCATCTTCGAAATCCGAATCAGCCATGATGGATGATAGGAGTCAGCGATCACGTGTAGGTTGTGACGTTGGGAACTTCAAAAGATGAAACGAGGTCAGTGTGCTACCAAGGCAAGGGTAAAAATGAGAGCAAATGAAGAAAATACTTGGGATGAGGATGTTGGAAATTACAATTGGATTGGGGAAAGGGGAGGCAGGGNGGGGGGGGGATTTGGGAAATCTCTGTTGTTTCAAGATATTGAACCAAATAAACTTATTTGAGCCTTTAAGCCGTGAAGCCAAAGCCAACATTTAGACATGTTTTCTCGGTGAAACACGATACTCTCGAGTAGATGAAATTTACCTTGTTGTTTTTAATATTTGACCTATAGGGAAAATACTACCTACCTATTAAGTAGGTAAAAGGTAGGTAAGAGACTTGAAGTTTGTTTCGCCGTTTCTAGCAAGGTAGGAGGGGTAGGGGTAGGGGTAGCAGTTGTCTAGTTGCTTCGGAGTTTATAATCCTTAAGGTAGATAGATACCTAAGTAGGTAGGTAGGTAAGTAGGGAGGTAGGTAAGTAGGGAGGTAGGTAGGTTAGGAAAGATTGATTCGATACCTACCCAAATTTACCTAGGTAGGAAGGTATTGACAATGGAAAATATTTATTTTTATATTACCCCACTACTCAGGTATAGCCATTCACGATTCATCTATCCATCGGCCAGCCTTTCTTCAACTAGCCAATAGATAGTACTGTCTGAGGTCCGTACGTATTGGTTGATAAGATAAGCGAAGTCTTAGTAACGGATAAATGATTAGGTAAGCATTGCAAGGTTAAGTACGTAGTAACCAATCATTTATCTACACTACTAGGTACAGGTACATATCTAATAAACAATCAATAGAAGAGAGAATCTAGAAGATGAAAAAAAACCTATGTAGGTACCTAGTAGTACATACATACCTCCTACCTACCTAGTACTTACTAGGACTAGATCAGCCTCGACAAAGGGCTCGGTCGGTCATTGTCGTAAGTCTTTCCCTTTTGCGCATTCAATGCACGGCTACAAGTATCAATTTTGACCAATAGAAACTTGCTCATCTTCAACATGGTACTTAGATACATACACAGATGTAGGTACAGTATAGAGTACGAGTATTCTTTCCATTAATAATACCTACCTAGGTAAAGCGAGGGCTGCGAGGTAGGTAGGTAGGTACGACACGACTCACACGAGTAAAAGAAGTGGTAAAAGAAGTGGTAAAAGAAGTGGTAAAAGAAGTGGTAAAAGAAGTGGTAAAGTTCACACCGGGCAACCTTGATTAGGAATACACAATTCCTACACAATCCTCCCCCACCCCACTAATACACTACCACCACCATCTTACGATATCCATTTCAAATTTTCAATCAATATAACCTGCCTGTATCATGATATCATGACTAACTCAACTTCATCTCTTTCACTATTCTCGGAGAAACATCTACATCATCATTCCAACTACCGCCTACCACCTGCAACTATCAACACCAATTCTCTGGGTAAAAGGTAGAATAACAAACAAGGTTTCATCGACAAGGCTTCATTGTTGACCCTTCTTCGGCCATCAGCTCGCTTCATCTTCCAACAACTTTCCTACTTCGGACTGAGAAGACCAATTCGCCATCTCATCTCATCCCATCCCATCCTACTAACTACTCTACACCTGCATAATTTCTCATGATATCGATTCATTCACATTCAGCCCCCTCTTGAACCTTCTCCACCTCTGCGAAGCATACATTGGAACTACCGGTACGGCGGTACCCAAGTTCATCCCGGAAACACGCAGGAACCATTCCGTACAAGTCGCACAGGTCGCATCGGTCGCACAGGTCGCACAAGTCAGACGCTGATCATCTCTCCCATTTTCCCCTCCACCGTGCTTGCGCATCTGAGTATCGATTCTGGAGCACAAACAACCTCGAGAAAGGGTCGCTTGAAAGAACTTATTCGCTCTTCGCATCTTTCTGGTTTGGATCGACCGACCTAAGTTCTAGGCCTGCGCGAGAGTCGTCTCATTGTTTGAATGATGCCGTTGATCAATGGATTAAAAATGGCCTGGTATGTCTCATCCTAGGCGCAAACATAATCTGGACATAATACCGATAGATGCGCCTGAAGTGTTTCACAAGATAAAGGGCATACTTTCATCTACTGTGAAGTGTACTTTATATGCTGACATAGATTTGTTATAGTGAGCCGTGTATCAGAGGTCATCGATCAACGAAATGTACACACGCGAACGAGAGACTGATGGTACCGGTCAGGAAACCCGGGAGACCACTCAGCGCATGCCCTCATTCGAAAGATCAACCATGTAACTGCGGAAGTGTGACGGCTGCTATTCCAAGGAAACAAGCATGTCATTGTGGTACCAATACACCTGTGTCAACCCCTCCGGCCTCTTTACAACAAAATACCAACCCTACGCCCGATCCGACTTCTCCAACACAACTCACATTCAAGGTTCACAAGACAGCATCGAGGCCGCAGTCGAATAGGAAGCAATCATTTGATCCTGCGAACTTGGATCGGATGGATCTGAATCAAGTCAATATAGTTCCTTTCGATCGACATGCTCAAAGAATGCAAATAATGCCTCCCAATGCATATCATATGTCGAATCCTCCTCAACCTTATGGATTTGGTCCACCACAATATCCACTCATGCAACCACAATATGGCAATATTCCTCTCCAACTGCCTTCGCCTATGCATAGTTTAGGAGGATCAATGTCAGATATAAGAACAAATGGATTTGCAAATGAACACAGCAGTTTAGATCAAGTTGTGGAAAGCCCTCTCGAATCACCAACTAAAGTTAAAAACGGCCAAATCACCCCAACGACGAATGGTGGTTCTTGCTGTGGGCCATCTACTCCAGAAACTCCGCCTCACATCGATAATGTTACCACGAATGGTGGTTCATGTTGTGCTCATAACCAAAATACCCACAGTCACAATTCTTCGATCACTAGCACGGTGTCAGAACCTCCACAAACTACACCTGAAACCAAAAGTTGTTGTTCTTCAAAGAGCAAGCCTTCAACAACTCAAAATTTCCAAACGAATACACCCTCATTGAACCCACAAATACCACAAAATGGGTTCCCGATAAGCAGTGCAACGTATCCGCAATATCCACCTACTGTATTTACATATCCTGCTACATATGGTTCATACCAAAATCCCCTACACCCATCTGCTTGGCGCCAAGGTGTACGTGATATGAATTATGTTCATATTCAAGGACAACCATCTATTCCTGCTGCACCTTTAGCCTTTGGTTCAAACCAACTGGCTCAGAACTTCGACACAGTTCATACCTGTGGCTGTGGTGATGGTTGTCAGTGCGTTGGTTGTGCAGCTCATCCATACAATGATGCGACGAGACAATGTGTCCTTTCAGCTTGGGAGTCCATGCAACTTGAGCCAGACGTGTATAATAATGGCAACGCAAATGGGCAGATGAATGGCAATGGAAACGTGAATGGCAATGCTGCACCAATCCAGACACAAGATGTGATCAAAGAAAATCCTACTTCTTCACATCCTGCTACTCCTTCGAGTACTACTTCGGGAACTGCAGAGGAGCAAAGTCTCTCGGCTTCAGATTTCTTTTTCGTAAATTATCCTTTTACGGCGGAAGATTTATGTGGAGGAGATACTCAAAGTTGCCCCTGCGGTGATGATTGCCAATGCTTAGGTTGCACTATTCATCGTGGTCCAGAGATTCCTTGTCCCGGCGAGAAGGATACTTGTCCATGTGGTGATGATTGCGCTTGCATTGGCTGTACTATACATAACATGTGAAATCTATTCCATATGCCTGAATGGAATCAAATATGGCGGCTGTCGATATAACATATGGGATCTGATACTTTTTGCGCAGTTATTATGAAGGAAATTTGATACCCTTTGCATTATTTAGGATGGGCCTCGAGTACGCCCCAGTAGGCTAGCATACTGAGTAGATATCAGAAATGCGTTAAAATTTGGGCTGAAGCGAGCTGTAGGGAAGATTGAAGATATGATATCAATGATGCAGTTCAAATTTCGCATTTTGATTTTGTTGGTATATATGACACGACTGTTACCCCGATTTTTTCGCGCAGCACCCTACCTACATCCCACCGGTTCAACTCATTGATAATGTTGCTACTATTAGTTCTTATCTTCCAGAATTCATTTCCAGATTCATGATTTCATCTTTTCTAATTCGTAACCTCAAATAGCTCGAATTGACGTACTCTATGAGTACGTCCTACAATGTTACATCATGTTGGATATGGGGAGTCAAGAAGTAGTTGCTAGTGCATAGCTGTCTCGAAAGCGGGTGGATTTTGATCTGGTTCCTGCGGTTAGCGCCCCTTTGTATAATGAAACTTGTAATATTTGATATCTTTCACATTGATGTATGTTACTTGCTTGTTCAACAGCGTTATGGGTATATTCGTCTAGGTATAGGATGAGAGTTGTGTTATGTACCATGCTACCTTGAACAATTGGGTCTTGTGATGCTAGAGGAAGAAGTGAGAATGCTGTATCTTCTAGCGTATTTGGAATCTTTTGGAGTTGGGTGAGCATTGCCGCAAGAATTATGAAATGAGTGTAGCATTGATGTTCCCAAGTCTATTGATTCTTACATACAAAAAAGAGTGTAATTCTCCAATAAGAACTCCATACTTCAATACAGAACAAAGACTTAAGCTTTAAATTCTATTCATCGTATCATAATTAACAGATGCACCATTCGGGTGATCGAAAAAGTCACCTCACTCCAGCGCATCTCCAACAATACATTTCGTCATAATCTGAGGAGGTCGTCTTTTATTCTTATACGTCGGATCTGTAAACAATGCTGGCATCGCCTCTCTTTCACGAATAGATCATTCAAGCACAAAGAGATGTCTATTAAAACCATGACGAGGTAGCCTCGTCCAAATCGGGTAGAGAAATCTTATAGGCATGACCTCTGCGAAAAGCGACTAGATAATCATGCCCCGGATATCTTTTCATAACATCTTTTGAACTCCCCGGCTCGCGTGTAGCATTAAAAAACCACTGGTAGGAATCTTTACTAATGGGCTGCTCATTATAATACCCATAACCAGCTTCACCCTTGTCCAGATTCCGTTTAAACCGAGACGCCGCATTTGAAATAACAGCTGCTCTCTCCGCAGCCGTATGCGGCACCGGACCAGTGTGTCCAATAGTCCGGATTGCAGGACGGACTAGAGGTTTTAAGTTAAACAGTTTAGCTTTAGTCTAACCAATAGTTAAATAGTTTGTTTATAATATTGAAATAATCAAACAGTTCGTTTCGTAAGACTAGTTTGGAATATTGAGACTTCTAATTCCTTAATTTTTTTAAAAATTAAATAATATATCTTCAGCTTTCCAACTTGGTTATAAAACTTTAATATTTTAGATTATAAAAATTATTTAGTATATCATGTAACAAGTATTATTCTTATATAACAAGCATTATTCTTATATGATAAGTATTATCTAGTCTAACCGTCCAAATGGCAGTCTGGACTTTTTAATATTAGATTATCTAATCCAGACTTTTTATATTAAAACCCCCTCAATAGTCTATCTAATTTAAGGAAATCACAAACTAGCCGTCCGGACTACCATCCGGACTCTAGACTGCAAGACTATTGGATACACTGCACCGCACCGGACTCATTAAATGAGTAGCGAAGAAGTTGAGCCAAGGTACCAATGGACGACGACTTTTTAGGAACATATTAGTAGCATAGAACTCGCTAAGCCAATTTTCGATTTTGGGATCGTGAGCCACTTTGGAAAGCCGAGCGTGGAGTTTTCGTCCGAAACCCTCGTATTCTTTTGGTGTGAGCACTGGGGGGAGTGAATCTAAAAATTGACCTAGAGAGTGATCGAGATCTGGTAAGGGTTGCTTTGATAGAGTGATGACTTCTTCTCTTTCCTTTTAGCTCTACACTTGCGGAGTCGTTATGTATCGGCAAAGTACTAGGGTCATCGCTTTCAGGGGGTTGTATCGACAAACTCTTGGTGATAGGTGCTGATCTAGAATCCATAATATCAGCTAAAGCCTCACTATTGGCCGCATCTGATATCTCCGAAGCCTGAAACTTAGCTTGGAAAGTTTGTGTTGTCCAATTATTCATTTCGATAGTGACCAAAGAATCCAGTCCAAAATCAGTCATACTGCACTGGAGTTCAATTTCTTCGTAATCCATTGCTACGAGGTGGCAAATCTTCCATGCGATTTTCTCTGCGATCATGAGCTCGATTTTGGTAGTATCTTCTTCGGCTGCGATGAGAGTCCCAAGACACTTTTGGTTGAAGCGCTAGCTTAAAATCTTTAAGGCTCATTTTGGTTAAAACACGATCTTGCAGGACTGTGGATGCTTGGATCACACTTTTGATCGGAGGCATATTAACGCCAAATGGTGCAATAGACTTTTTTAACTTCGAAAGATCCGTATTGTCACAGTTGAAAATGTATACCTTGGCTCCAAAAGGTTGAAAGTCTTCCTCAACGGCTACCAATTCTGATGAAGACAAGTTTCTTCGTTACATTAGTGCAACATGCGACCAATTTCTAGACCAAGACCACCCAAACCACCGGCGATCAAGCATGTTCCATCCTCAGAGATGATCTGCTACTGTAGGCGCTTTCACCATAGCTTCCGAGTCTGTTTTCAATATAATCTTGCCTGTATGTTTGCGTATTTGAAGGAGCCTGAAAGCATCTTCAATATTGGTAATAGGCATCGTAGTAATAGCATTGATAGGAAGATAAGCTCCCGTTTCGAGCATGCCCAAAATTGTGTGCAGAAGACCTCTTATCTTTTGAGGTTGATAATCGGCGATCATTTGCACTGTATGACGGTTGAATATTGCCATCGCTTAGTGCATCATGGCATCGAGAGTTGCAGGATGTATAATGTGAGGTTGTTGAAATGGAATTGGCATGCTTTGAGACATATTGGGAATGTCCAGAGCCCCAAAAGCATCCGCGTTACCAAGACTAAGGCTTTTGATACAGGAAAAGTTTGGTCCATAACTATTCCCCCTTGATTTCAGATCGCGATAAAGTTTTACGAAATCTAGTTCATTGTTACAGACTGATTCTGATTCCTTCAGACGAGTAGTTTCAAACAGTGAATCGAGATCTTTTTCTCTCGTAGCTTCCACTTTACCTTCATCAGTCCCCCTTTCCGTTATGATACGTCCATGACAATGTTCGACACTACCACCTTGAGCTGAGACCGAAATTACTTTGAATTCTTCCCATTTTAACTCTGAATTGTCCTGTTGATTTCTAGCAGTAACGAGGTTTAATTGTATTTCGATGGTCGAAGGCGAATCGGGCATTACCAAAGCCGCGCTGATCTGAATGTTCTTGAAATTATAGCTTGAGATGTCCGGGGGGTCATATCTCTCAGAAATCAATTGCCGAATCGCTTCGATGGCCATGGATATATATCCCGAGCCTGGAAAAATCATGAAATTATCAATGACATGTTCTCGTAACCATGGTAGAGTATCTACACTAATCACGTTCCGCCATGTTGGGTTTAAACTTGTACTGATTGCCACCCGTGTGCCAAGAAGGTCATGATATGCATGCTTTCGAAATCGGTGGGCTTTACTTAATCATGATTCGCGCCAGTGCTTGGTTGAATGATCCCGTGAGTAAGTTGGTAAGCTAACAAGTACCTTTGGATGTCGATTAGGCGCGGAAATTGAATTTGCAACATATATGAATGCCGGAGAGCCTTCTTCAAAAAGCTTGCCAGCAGCTTCCAGAAGAGTGTAACGTGCATCCTGATTTCTAATTAAGACAGATATACCGGAGTAGCCTGGAGATAATGATAAATATGACATTGTCTGCCTAATAGAGCCGCATAGAGCATTATGGTCCTATTACAATAAAATTGAGCTTACTGTGAAGAGAGGTTGATGGTGTATTGCGACATAATTCTTCTAACCCGTCCTGAAAGCGAACTGGGGAAACAAGATTATTTACCCAGTAATCGGCCCCAAATCTAGAAGTCATCTCCTCCCAAGTCACAGATGAGATAAACTGGACAGATGGCGATGTAGTGCTATGTTCCAATCCGTCTAGGCTGTCTAGATATTTCTCCGATACAGATCTGACATGATGAGAGTGGTAAGCAGTATCGACAGCTAATCTTCTCGCAAAATTGACTCTTCATCTAGGATTTTATTAGTTCGATAATTGCAACTTAGTCGCCAGACACAGTAGAATTTTCAGGGCTATTGGAACACGCCACTAAAAGTTTCGCAGTCGTAACTTGTGCAATGTACCGAGATACGGATTTATCGCCCAGTGCTACGGCCATCATTGACCCCTTTAATGATTCACTCACTCGGAGGGGTCCACGATAGTACGCAGCTTTCATAGTCGAGTATTGACTAAGCGACTTGTCGCATAATGTGCAGCTATTTCGCCACTCGAGTGACCGATAACAACATCAGGTACTAGGTTGTTAGAAGAAAGAAAGTCGACAAGAGCAATTTGTAGTTTAGTTTCCCGATCTCGTTGGTTTGGTTTTGTTCGAACTTAAGCGTGACAGAATGTCTTTGAGCGATTTGCCTATGATACTATTGAGATCCGATTTTTGCAAAACTCTATTTGTCAGCTTGACTATTGACTTTGTACAACCGTTGATGGTGTGGCCCCTTCCCTGGCCATCGGAGTCATCATTAGGTATTTCACTTGTATATTTATCGCTCGATGCTCGTCATAATGGTTCACCGAAATAACGTCATCCGAGGTATGTATAGCGTGACACATGTTGCCGTTATTTAAGACATTCGAGTTCTGGGTATGGACCTTCCTGTGCTCAAGAATTTCATATTTGTAAGTTGAGACCGAGTCTAAAATGGGGTGGCCATTCGTCCCCCCATAGACGTAGTTGTTGACTGAGATGTGACGCAAAGAATTTTCGTCCCATAACTTAAGTTCGGTGGGTATCTATTCCGCATCAGCACAAGCTCCTAAAGTAAGACAAGATATAAGAGACAAGATCTCACAACAACATTGCTCCCTTGGAGGGTTTCCTTCAAAGTTACAAAGTTCACATTTGGTGGTGTATGAAAGGCGCTTCGATAATTTCATGGAATTTCCCTTCCTGCTGAAAATTAGCATATGACTTGTACGATGCACAGTAGCAGGAAGGTCTTATATACCAAGATCTAAGATGCAGTGACATATCCAAATATATGTAGCTGGTATTGGTAGCTTTATTGGATGCGGATATCTACTGCTGATAGAAATCTTGCGCGTCTATATCAGAAATATTATGAAAACGGTCCAATTGTTTCCTTGTTTCCGTCGCAACACATTGAAGGACGGGAATTGAAATTAAGTTTACTACGAACAGGTATTGTAGTCATCTTAAATAACCTGCGACTACTAAAATAAGGGATATGACGAACTAGTCTAACCATTGCCCCTATATCTGTTAATTTAAGTCCACCATTTCATATTTTTCTGTCCCTCCTGCCAGTCTAGATCTACGCCCAATGGCCCTTAAAAACGTTCCAAGTCACTTCGGCAAGCACCCAATGCCTATTCGTTTTAGGTCCCAACATCCAAAAATCATATATAGTTCCACAAGAAAATTCTTTGTCGAGCTTTGGATAAGCTATATATTTGAGCTAAGCAACACTCTTTCCATAATTTTCGGTTCCGATTGTCAGATGCAAGAAAGAAGTGTTCTTCCATAGTCAACATCAATGACCGCTCCAGACAGATTTCGCCAAATCTCACTATTGTGCTTTTGGACAACTAATAAAGAGCTTACATGAAGAAACTTCTCTGCAAAATGATTGTGGTGAGACATCTCCAAGTATTTAAGCATAGCATATGCTCTTTCAATTTCTATGGTACAACTTGCTAGGATCAATGCTCCAAAGTCTCGCAAATATCATGACTTCTGCAATCCACCTTATATAAATTGGGGGAGATGTTACATCGCCGACTCTCACCCCTCCCATAGATGAAATATGAACTATGTGCGTCTTTCGCATTCAAGTTCGTCCACAGCTTTGGAATAGTGAAAGATCTCTTATTAACTACAGTAACTCATTACAGCCAGTCAATCAGACTCAATCTATTATCTATTTATTGCAGAAGCCGCAAAGAAACCAATAATGAAGAAGAAGGGACAGAAAGACAGAATAATAATAATGATACAAGACCCCAAAGAAGTTCGCTATCACCCTTGCTTGACTCGACGTCCTGGGAAAATATCATGGAGCAAACTTGAGAGAACAGGAGCTTTGGGAGTGTTGTACACTACTGATCTCGAAGGTTACGCGAAAGCTGCGTTTCCAAAATTGTGCAGGTACCAAGATAGAAAGATCGCAACCCAAATATCGGAAATGGGTGATTTATTTCTTAAAAGAGCAGATAAAGCGAACATTTTAAGCATGCTGACTAAATTAGAAGCCTAAGAATGGGTTCCAATATCGCAAGTCCGGATCAGAAAATACTAGGTTCTGCGAAATGGTGGCTGTGTGAGTATACACGACGTGACCAGCTACTGTGCTGTCCACAATTTCGTCGAACCCGTGTTTGATAAAAATAGAAAGTTTATATGGGCATTGGGCCTGAAGCCGAAGTCAAAGAGAGCAGCTTCGCCACAGAAAGTGGGCCTAAAAAGGATGATTAAAAGCATGTGAAGAAATAACCTAGTATATCTGTAGCTACCCGCACACCAAGGTCCACTGCAGGACTTTGCAGGACCCAAACGACTACATGACAATATAAAGGTCCATAAATGGCGGTATTGGTTTGCCTTGGTTTCGGCAAATTTTATTGAGGAGCTGTTTTAGAGGAGTTGTGACTTTGTAAGTTATCAACATAAATACAACCGTGGGGTTGTTATAAAGCACTATTTCTCTCCTTGATCCATGATCTGCTCTGCCTTGCGGTTCCATCATCTATAGCATAAGAAAGTGATAAGAAAGTGAATAGCTATAAAAAATACCGGAAAACCCAAGCCATAAAATAAAATAAGCACACCCATAAACCGTACAAACTCGCTTCCCCTTCATATACAACATACCAGATCCTAGCGTATTGCAACTTATGGCGTTACGCGTAAAATAAACCCAATTAACCAGAATTCAGAGTCTGCAAACAGAACATTCTCTTACCTTCATGTCCGTGAAGATATTTTCCCGTCGTACCGTTTTGTCGGTCATTTTCTTGGCTGCACTGACAGCTCTTGAGGCCTCCCCAGAACTAATCGCATGTGCGCTCCTCAGATGATCCTCAAGTTGCATATCGGTGAAACGGCTTTGAGTTTTCCCACAAGCATTCAGCCCGCATTCAAGACTCCCATGTTCTTTCTGCATATGTTCGGAAACATTCGTTCCAACTTCTTTTCCGCAGTGCATTACTGGACAGATATCGCTTGCGGAAGACGAAATATCGTGACATTCCCGGATATGAACCCATAGTTTGTCTTTTCGAGCAAAACCCTGACTTTGACATTGCACAAATGGACACTCGTGGTTACGTGCTCGAACATGAGCAGTCTGCCTATGACGTTCCAAATCATACTTGTTTCTGAACGGTTTCTGGTAGCCGCAACCATCGAAACCACAAACTAAGGGTTTCAAATGTATATTATTCAGATGATTATTAAGAGCTCGTGGGTTGGCAAATATAGCTCTCGAAGTACATCCTTTCCAAGGACATCGAGCTGGTCCGCAAAAATTAGACTCCAAAAAATCAGCATATTTCCGATCTTGGATTGAGGGTCTAGGCCGTGTTGAGCTGGTTGGGAGGCTTTCGTAATTTGACGCTGTGCCACAAAAATTGAAGCACTCATTAAAAGGGATCGATGGCAAAGAATTGCTCTCAGCGATGCGAAAGCTGTCAAAATTAAAATCCGGAAATACATAAGAATCAAGCGTTACTGGCGAAAATGAATCAACTTCAGACTCGCATGTTAATTCCGGCATCGAAAAATCGAGGTTGGCTGACAAGAAAGGGGTGTTTGGGGTATTGAGAAGCGATTCCTCATTGGGACTAGTGAGAATGCCCCGTCAGCACAACAAGGCTCATTCTGCTGGAGGGGTGGTCACGTACATATTTTCAGCAATGCCCCAGTTCGAGTGGACATAATCTGATTCGAAAAGACCCAGACAATTTTCTGCAAATTCTCTGGATACCATGTTGCCATGAACATCGGCGTTCAAATAGGATCTCGTAACTTTGGGGTAATTGGGGCATTGTTCGTCGTTGTATGTACTGCTGCATGTACTGTATGTGCGGTGTGAGGCTGACTGATGCATCCAGTCGTCGCAATATGACTGATCGTAAGTGCGTACTTGGGACATGGCTGTGTTGCGCGCAAGGTTGTCTTCGAGGCAGAATTTTGGGCTTTTAATCTCGATGGGGGTCGATGTACTCGGTTGCAAGCGCGAAATTGCTGAGAAATGAAAAGAAATGAGGAAAAATTCTGCATTTGGAGGCCCAAATTTGAAGAGGAAAAGACCGCGCTTTATACACTTGTCCTGCTTGCTGTCCGTCTATCCATTGAGTAATGTATCAATGCCATCTCATATTAGGTATCTACTCCAGCTTTGCCTTATTGGGTCGTGGTTTGCCTTACACAAAATCACTCTAGAAAAACAGAGCCACTGTCCCTGCATCTGATCTTCTGTTTTTTCAAAAGCTTATTGGGTATACATAGGAGTTTATTTTGACTAGCTAACAAATATATGCGTTTATATAAAGAAATCAGATGGCTCCAAACACTCCCGTAAGTATGAAATTTGTGAATTGTAATTCTTCATCGTAAGTCGTAAAAGTCGTTAATAGTGAAATCCAGACGTCAAATTCCTCCTAGGATACAACTCAATAGCACTGATAAATGCTTGAGTGGTGTCGACGATGGGTATCGATCCTGAATCTTGAAAGCAAGGCACCGGCTAATACGAGCTATAGCCACACCAATTAAGTCTTATCCCCCAGCCTCCAGGCCACAACATTAGGCCATTAAGCCAAACCTATTTCCATAGAAATAAAATCTAAACAATCTTAGTAGTGTCATAAGGCTGGGAAATTGTAGTCTCTTACTGTTCTTTCAATCTGATATAAGCCCAAAGCGTAATAATCTTTATTACCCTACCCGTCATGGAAGTTCAATGTAGCAATTCTCTTCTTCTAGATATCTCTGACACTCTTGCTAAGAGAAACCCGTCCAGCCATGTAGTTTTCTTAGGTGATCATTCAGCAATGTTCGATCCTTGAATCCGTTTCCGGGACCCCGAGTACAATAATCTATTGAACAGTAGTATCTACCGTGCCATTTCTCCATGTGCTCTTTAAAACGATCTTTTCTGTTGAACTCTTTCGATCGAGCATTGCAGACTGCACTAGAACAAGCGAATTCTTTAGGGCCGTCTTCATGTTTAGCCTTTGAGTGCCGTTTGACATCAGCATCTGTGCCGAAAAATGTAAGACATATAGGGCACGAGAACCTCTTCTCATGTGTTCGATACCAGTGGCCTTGCCAGTCAGGAAACTTTGTAAACACTTTGGTGTTCCCGAGCCGGCAATTATGATGTGGACATTTTCCAGAAACTGGGTCTGGACCGCTCGTAGCGTTTGGTGTTGAATATTGATTCTGATTCCTGACAGGTTCTGGGGCCAAATGTGTAGTGACAGGCTCTTGAATTTGAGAATAGTCGTACGAATAGGAGGTTGGATGCAACGACTGAGTTTCATTAGCGAGTGAATGGTGAGCACCTATTGAATGGGGAGATCTAACGGCTATTCGGTCAGTTGCCACCTGGGAATTTCGGCTGGTTTCTTCCTCAGGGGCTTGAAGCCCTTCATCTCCCGAGGCCAGACTATTATTCTGCTGACTTTGATAATGCCCCCAATGGGTTGCAAATTCCGGTAGATTATACCCATCAGATGATGATCTCTGCAGGGGATATGCCGAAGGGGAGATAATTGACGGAAAAGGTTGTATGTCTAGGTTCTCAAAATTCGTCAAAGATACCTCCGGCTCCATCGATGATGTCGACTCTGCAATTCTTTGCTGAATTGAGTCATGGCGTAGACTGTTTTCTTCTGTCCAACCATGATTCACTCCAAATGTATCAAATGGGGCGGCGATAGCCCCTGCGTCAAAAGAAGGAGACGGTTCATAATGTTGTTCAGGTGAGAAACCACGTGTATGGGCTGATTGTACGTAATCATGGGAATAAGAAAGACTTGGTTCTTGAAACTGCTGTATAAATTCAGAACTAGTAGGAATTCCAGCAGCTGGTTGAAAGTATTCGTAAGTACTCCTATTGCAGATCTCTTGGGTTGAGCTCGAACTATCGTAAGACCGAGAAGTGCCGGGGTAGTTGTAGCGAGTATGGGGAGTTGAATCACGGTCAAGGTGCTGACAGCGGCATAGGTCTTCACTAAGTCGACAGCCCATACACACCATTCTTGATATCATTTCAAGCGATTGTACCCCAATTTCAAGGAGGCAATAGCATGCAGTTCTATAGCGTAGGGTCACAGGAATCGGAATGGGAGTGATGTTTTGCGAGCCGGATTGGTCCTTTGATGGAATATGTATCTCTGCTGAAAGTCCTCATCAGTAAGGACATAAATTTAAAACGCCCGCAATCCATCGCATCCGTCGAGAAGACTCACCGGGATTTTCCTGTTTAGTAATAGTGAAATGGGAAATCTTATGATAAGTTGGTCCTAGGATTTCAGTAGAAACTGTGTGAATTATATGGATTCCTGGTTTGTGATGGTATCAAAGTTTCTCAAAGTCGAGGACATTCGAAGGCAAAAGGAACCATTATCTACTTTTTTGGTGAGTTCGGGCAAAAATAGCTAAGCCATCTAGTATGGAGAAGAGGGCATTATGGGCATGAAGACAAGCAAGAATCTTCTCATTAGAAGGGCATACAGAAAGCTACAAAGCGATATTCTTTCCGCCTCAACAGGAGGGGCATGGCAATTTTCTGAATCGAATGGGCATTTCCAATTTGGGTAACTAGGGCCATCATAGTTAATAGCGGTCAATGAAAGTAACTATTGTGATCATCTCAACAAAAACTTAGTCTGGGCAGTGCAAAAGAATTACAAGGCAAACAAGGCAAATGAATGAAGAAGAAAAGGGCATGTCAGCAATGGTGGTGATTGTGATAATTGAGCGCTGAGAACAGACTTCGAATCCCGGGGAAAACAATGATCAAACGCCAAAGGATCTATTATATCAAAAGATGATGATATACAATAAACGTTGACCATATACACTAGCACAAAGAGCAAAACTCTGGTGGACAATGTCCCATTGTATGTAGCAAAGTTCCCATTGATGTCGAGGCTGGTGCTGCGAAGTAGTGAAAGGTACCTCGTAGATTTTCCTGTCCTGCGTCGTGAAAAGTCCAATCGGAATCCATCGCAAAATGTCAATTATCTGCAAATTGACGAAGAACTTTCCGAATCGCCAATGAAGTAGTAACGGGGCAAGTAGGTAGGTATGCAAGATGGGCAATTTTGGGAAATTTTTTCATATGTCGAAATTGAGTTGTTAGTGGATTGAAAAGAAAAAGTCATTTAACGATATTCTCTAGGGATTGATTTGGCAAACAACTGACACGGACATAGGTGATCTGACTTGAATTCGACATATTGACAATGTCGACAACGTCCACGACTTTGTATGTGTTTGATTGATTGATTGATTGGTCTTCTGTGGTAATTAAGGATCGAGGTGATTGATTTTGGAGGACTTCGATGATGTATTCCATCTCTAAATACTTAAGAAGCTCCATCTTTCTATATCTTTTGCGCATCGCCTAGGGCGACGAAGATGCGGGTGTAATTCAAGGAGTATTTTCTCCCCTGTAAATCGTATCATAGTAGCGCCTTAGGCGATTAATCGAGGTGGGAATCAGTTCACCGAACTCACCGAGCAACCACGCATTAGACATTGTGATTTTTCCCCTTAGCAACAACAAGCCGTCTTAAGACCATCTCAGACATCCAATTAAGTGAACCCTAACACGAGAAAATATGCAATCCGTTGCCCAAATCGAAGAGGGCAACAAGGCGCATATTCAGGACATATTTTGCTCACAACATGGTACGAGAGAATGTTCGCACAGGACGTAAGAGCACAACTATTTTGGCACCATTACGACACTGATCATAATGATTAAGTATGCCCAATATGGGCATCATAGTCAACGTCAGTGATCTCAATAGGTGGCTGCTAGTCTCGCCTCAACACCCTTTGAACCCCAATTGATACTGGAGCTTAGGAGAATGGGGCCAGCTCTCAAGATAGAGTTCCAAAATCATTCCGTGTCAATCAGCTTGTCGCCAGGCAGATGACGCGGGCAAATGCTTCTTGTGTATCGGCATATACTCGATATTGGCAAGCGTTGCAGACAAAAGTAACACAATCATTGTGTTTAAAGATTCTATCAAAAAATTTCAAACAATGATCTTGAGAGTCCCTCAGCCGGTTGCGTCCGTATATTTGCGTATGCCCCATGGCGGCCGTGGAAATTGGCAAATAATCAGAGTCTCAAGCGTGACAGCCATGATGGGAGCAACAAATTAGCATCGAAACTGATCTCTTTTTATTGTTGAAAAGGTCGTTCTGATGGCATCAACACTGTTAGGTCAAGTTGAGGTTGAAATTAACTATTATCGCGTGTTTGCTTTTTGCGCTATCCAGAAGGTCCCGGACCACCCGTTCATTAAGATTTATAGATCTGCACTATTACAATTATCTTTGAGCGAACACTGATATATTCATGTGTACGCTCTAGTTGACTTTACAACTGTCAATACGTGGACGTATCTACTGGTGGCAAGGCCTGTCTTAAAACAAGACACGGTTGGAAGAGCATGTCGGTTCTACCCTGATAGGATAATAGGGTGTTGTTTAGGAGCGCAAAAAGTGTGGAAATTAATTTCTACTTAATATTCTTCTGGCAGTTTCATATACCGTCATAGATCTAGTATAACTTGCCAGATACAGACAAGTCTTTGTCCTGGTGTCGCCCAACTAGAAGTTTTACGGTATATAAATGGATAACATAAGCCGTGTCCTCGGCAATTATACAAAATCATCACGAGAATTGTGGGCAAACGAATAATGATAGGCTTGTGATTTCATATTGGGTTAAGTTGTTTGAAAAGAATCGAATGCTAATTGGTTCATGTCTGATATGACAAAATCTCGCTACACGCATAAAAAACTTACACCACCAGGGGATATGTGCACGCAAAACCACCAATGCCTTCGTCGCCCTCATCACGCATGAAAGAACAATCCACAATCGGTGAATACCATGTGAGTTCCCATCCAACCCCCATTTCCAACGTGATCATGAGCCAGGAGATACTCCGCCAGTGGGTATCATGCAAATCGCTACATCATCAACCAAATACGCAAATATGTACAAAGCGGCATCCAAATATATACACAAGCACCTCAAAATACCTATCCTTGCATATGCTCCCTCCTAATATGAGTATCAAGAGCTGCTTGATCTTTATACCCGTGCCCGGGTCCTCTTTGGCAACCCGGAGACGAACAGGAACAGGAGCCGTGCCATCTATCACGATGATCCTTATACTTATCCCTTCTGGTAAAATTCTTTTGCCGAGCCTGACAATCAGAATCTAGGCAAGACCACTGTTTCGCTTCTTCCATGCCAATATTGTGCTTAGCTAGCCCATGACGCTTAGCTTCTGCATCCGTACCAAACATCATTCCGCAACCAACTGAACCACAAGGGAAGCGTTTGTTATGAGTGCGGTAGAAATGGTCTCTCCATTCTCTATCTTTGCTGAAATGTCTTGACTTGTTGGGGTTTGCAATGCAATCAGGATGGAGACATTTGCTGGGATATCTCCTCGGGCTGATATCATCTATTGACACTGACTTCGAGCGATGATGCCCTCTATGAGGATGGTGTTTATAGTGCCTAGTAGAACCAGTATACACCATCTCATCGTAGTTATAAGGAGCCTCGGTGGTATTCAAATTTATTGAAGCCATTGAGTTTGGTGGAACGGATACGCGTCGTTGATTGATAGCATCCGCTTGAAGTCTGTAGTGAGACGTACGAACATTGTGGAATGGTGAGGATCTGGTATCGTCTAGAAGGGCGTTTTCTTTTATTGTCGAATAACCCTCATCTTGAGACTGGCAGTATGGTACATCGACAGGTGAGTTACCAAACGTTGTATAATGTATTCCAGGAGGCTTGACAGTGTGCCAATTGTTGGACTGGAACGCAGGGATCGTAGTTCCACGGCCAGTATGCATATCATTAGATTCAGCAATGGTAGAATCGAAGCTTTGATATAGAGAATGAGGCGGTGATACTTGGGGAGTTGCTTGATAAGCATAGGAGATCTCGAGACTTGAGTCTCTGTCGTACTGGGAAAATCCAGGAGCCGAATATTTCGGAGAGTGCAATGGGAGTTGGTTTTGGAGTTGTGGCACCGAGAGAGTCTGCCAAGAAAAATTGTCTTCTAATGGTACCGTCGAGTTAGCATAAGTTATGGCGACTGGGTCTTGATAAGCTGGCCCATAGCTTTCTTCCAAAGAATAATCTAATGATTGATTATATCGATCATTGCTGAAGGATTGTTGGGTTATCAACGGAATCGTGTTGGTGGCTGGGATTGTCTTACTGTCGTCATTCGCATAGACTTGAGAGCCATTGTCCAAACGAATTGAGCCAGCAAGTGTACTAGGAAACGAAGATGTATCTTGCGATTGATTGGTACAATAAGGAATCGACGGTGGGTCGTATGATTTATCAGAGTATGAGGGAGATGGCTCGTGTTGTTTCTCATTCAGGTTGTATTCGGCGTTGAAATTGTTGGTTTGGGAGTAAGTTTCATAAGGAATATTTAGGTCCATATGAGATAAGCGATGACCTGTATATGGGGTGTCTTGTGTTTGACTCGTTGCTTCATATGGAGGAGCTGGCTCAGAGCGATGTGCCGGGTAGCGCGTCGCGGATATTTTGTATTGGTCCATATTACTTCTTAGAGCACAAACCCAGTCTAAAGCTTAAATGCACCTCCTGAATACGAGGCCGAAAGCGCTCTGGAAGACTTGTTTTCTCGAGGCTTAACACAGTGGAGTTTGGGTCGGGTTGGTGGTCGAGGCTGACCACTATGAAGTGTGTATCGACGGACAAGGCGTATCGAAACTACCCTGTGAGCGACCTTGTATTCAATCATTAGCCGCCGAGTAGCCTCGGAAGATGTTTAACATACTGATGAACAACGTGTTGTCTATTGCTGAGGTTTGAGAAGGAAGATAGTTTCAAAGATCCTGCAAATAGAAAGCGGAGTGCTTATGATATGTAATTTCAATAACAGCCAACAATGCTTATTCATTTTATATTGGGCAAAAACTGGGGAAAATGGGGTAACAGACAAACCAGCAAGATAATTGGTATTGGAACGATGGGCAAGTGCGTAGCACTGCTATCAATCATCATGGGAGTTTATATACAGTTATGGAACAGCACAGCAATAGTCAATACTGGGATCAAAACCCCATTGACTGTAGTAAAATAGAAAAAGGGCAAAGGGGGTTTGTGAAATAAAGCACGAGACTTGACTTGGTCTTCATTGTATAATGAGAGGGCAATTGGGGTAAATAGGGCATATGTGTCGGCGGACTTGCCACTGTATTCGCTGCCAGTGAAGCAAAGCAATATAATAAGTGTAAAAACCTCGGGATGAAAGCTGCGCCTCATACAACGTATCTTCGACACAAGGAATAGAAAAGTTAGAAGTGACGTCCGCGAGGCTACGATTCTCAATCCGAAATCGTCTACTGGCCTGGCCCGAACCTCGCTGCTAATGTCGATGAGGTGGAATGGTATTAGATTCATCAATGCGAGCAATAACAGAACCAAAGTCCAGTATGTTTGTTGTGAACGATGTTTGACTCGGTAGATACCACTTCCGGCGGCAAAGATAGCAAGTGCCGTATCCATAAACGTAGGCATGACGGTTGAACCCGCAATCGTATAAGGACGTGTAAGAAGCTAGACTCCCCAAATAAAAGGACTAGTCCCTTAGTATGGTATTTGGCTAGAGGCTTGTATTCCAATGTGGCCGATTCGTAAGGCATTCTGTGCAAAGGGCCAAAGTTCACATGGGCGCAAAATTGCTTCCGGTGAGACAAAAGAGAAAAGGTTAGGAGGCTGGGGAAATAGGAGCCGCATGGAAATAAAATACTAGAGAGTCAACGGTAAGGCAACCCTTTAAGAAATAAAAATCGATTCTTTGACACGTATGTCCTGAGGCTTGCATTTAGGGCACTTGCTCTATACAGGCTGTTTGGAATACCCAGTCACCGAGTTGAAAATTTAGTCGAATCATAAGAGAGCCGACTTCGGATCAAAGTAAGCCATGCATAATGAGAATGCTGACGGAAAATCTACAATTCCGAAGATTGCGAAGATTTCCAATTGATTTTTCCCCGAAATTGCAATAAGTGCAAGTTGTTGTGAGCGAGGGAAGCTCAAGATATATACTTTAGCTTGACCAATCGCCCAGGGCGGCTCGTTGTAATCGATTGCTATTTGCGTCCAAGATTTGCGGCTGTCAATCGCCCATATCGACGCCGTGTAGCAGAATACAACGATATATGCCAGCCTATTCGCCCTTGAGCGGTTGATAAAATTGAAGTAGTGAAACATGCCTTGAAGACATTGAATAGTTTCCTGCGGGGGCCAGACGAGATGAACGGCAAAGCTCTTCTGATTCGGGTATACTCCACAATGAGAGTGTCGAGAGGTCAAATTCAATTCAGCTTGTCGCCCTCGGGCGCTCAGGACTTGATGATCGATGAATTTTCCTTGCAAAGCCGACTAGAATTTCGATAACTCGGCGAGCAGGGATGATGCGCAAAGGGTGAAAGCTACAGAGAGCCATTGTCAACATCGACGTCGAGGTAGGATTCGCGGTTGAAGGTCCTATAACAAGGAAGTAGGATTCCAACGACAAGATTGTCTCCCGTTCCTACCAGCTTCGACGCCGTGGCTTCCTTCCGACCAGATCATAATGTGCCACCCATTTGGGCGGTGCTTTCGAAAATGATCCTCATTGAACAAAAGTCCAAAGACGACCTTTCTCTAACGCTGACAACTGAGCCCTGTCGTGCGCCTTCATCATGAGTCAAATGAAATACGTTGATATCATGGCTGACCTTTTTAAAGAGCACCTCGAACCCTTTACAACTTTGTCAATGTGCCACCCCTCGGAATCAACGTGTATAAACCCAAGCTGGAAGTGGTCCATTTTCAAGTCAAGATACCAGGACTGTACGATATCAAAGTTCTGGCTACGAGGCTATTGATCCCCAATCGATTCTCGTTCCACCTCAGAGCTACTTTTGATTGTTTATATCAATATAGGCATTGAAGTGCTTGCTCCATGAGCCTTCACTCTACAGCTGCCTCTTCCTTGACTGTAGACTCAAATTGCTCACGAATTCTTTTGGCTTTTTTTATCCCAATATGGGGTGATGTTGCTGGGGAGAATATTCTTCGCTGTTCTTAGTAACAAAAAAGAAAGTCCTGGTATATGAGAGAGATTAGGCGCTAGTCCATATTGGGCATCGATGCATAATTTCATCAAGTTGCCACGGCGAATAGGAAGACTTATATGTTTTTCAATGCATTTGGGTAATGAGTGATATTCCGATCTTAATTTCGAAGCTGTGTTTGATGGAGTCTCGTTCACACCAACCATTTCAATAATTTCCCCAATCCCAATATCCTATTCGATTACCCATATCTCCTCTTTTGATACATCCAGGAGATACATGATCTTCCAATCTTCCCCACGGCCAAATTGCCACAAAACATACCTCATCATATGCACACTTTCCACATTCGAGCCAGGAGGTCCAATCTAACTCGCCGATCAATCCCTTGATTAGTCGCTTTCCCTCCTCTTCTTTCTTTGCACTCTCTTCTTCATCTTCGGTCAAAAATTCTCTTACTTTAAACAAAGTACTGCAAATACTATGCGATACCTCAAAAATAGCAGCATGAATTAAATGATCTGCCCTTGTCTTCGGCTCCACAGGCTTAAGAAAATGATTCGCGCATTTCTCCACCGAAGAAGCAACATCAATTTTCTTATAATCCGTATAAACATCCAAAAGCAATTTGATTTCCGACAAAAGCACCGCTTCAGACGTCTCGTTCCGAACCATAAATTTCAAACGATCAGAATATCTTGTCACAATCATATCCACCACATTTTGCCAATTAATCGTTTCCCTCTTCTCATACTCTCCATTTCTAAACAGTTCCAACAAATCCGAGCGAATTTTTCGCAGATCATCTGGATCAGAAGGAGCGACCAATCTAGGGAGTTCGGAACGAGAAGCATCAGGATTGGTAAGATTTATTGGATAAAAGAAGGCGGAAATCATGGATGAATAATCAACTTCTACTCTTCCTCCCATGATTCCTTGATAACGATATCCAATCCCTCTCACATATTCAAACATATTAAAATCGTCTTCTCCAAAACCAGAGCTCTCATCTCTTTGAGAAGCAGACATGAACTCAAGGCCATCTTTGAAACTACAGAGAATAATTTCGAAACCTGCTTCCATGCGGAGGAATCCCTCGATACCCCATTGCTCGCCAATCTTACAAAGATCGGCTGCGCGAACCCAATCGTAGAAGGGTTCTTTTGATGCATGGGAGAGATTGCGAATGATGTAATCTGTGGAATCGAGCGTTCCCATGCTAGTTTTTCCAGCGGACATTCCATCAATATAAAGAAGTTTGGTGAGAGGCTTAGATGTTCGATATGTGTGAAGGTAACCATGGCTATCTTTTTCTTTGACCTCGGAATCACCATGAATATTCTCGTCGTGTTTAGACTTCGGATGGTTGTCCATTCGCGCGCGCGGAAGAGGGTCTCTTCCCGGACCACCAGGAGGATGACCCCCAGGTCCCTTTCCAGGACCATGACCGCCTCCCGGACCACCACCAGGATATCCCCTTATTGGACGTGCAAACATTTCTGCATGTTCAATCTCGAATGCCAACCATTCCATTCCCTGAACCGGCTCTGGTGTTCGAGTTCCATGGTAAAATAACGTTCCCTTTGGTACCGATACTGGGAAAAAAGACATTCCATTATGTTTTAGAGATGAGCCCCATTGTCTCATAGATGAATGAATGGCGTTAAAAATCTCAGGCGCGTTTGCGCGGGCATTTTCTATACTGGGACCTTTCGATGTTTGGATAAATAGCGGTGATTGGTCGGGTAATGCACTAGCGCTGATAGATAGGGGGAGTAAGAGAATTAAAGACGGCGAGAGCATTTTTAACCTCATCTCTGCCGTGACAATCCTCCAAGTAAAAGAAGGATAATGATCAAAATGAAAGAATACAAGATAAGACAACGATGAAGTGAAATTTAAGTACTTGAGTGTCTAGGCAAGAAATAACAAGCAACCAATAAAAGAAATAAGGTTTCATACGCAGCTTACGACGACGCGTTGCCAAAATTTATCTTATCAATCTGAACAGTCAGGATACCATGCAGTGCATGGTGAGATACAGCCAATGAACGAGTGAAGCAACTGTGGAGATAAGCAATGATCGGCGAGTGTGGGACACGGTCAGTCCACGCCATCGTTCACGACTCACAGGTGTGTATAATTCTCTACCGGCTTTTTGATACATATGAAGTTAAGTTGGTGTATACCAACAGATGGAATGCACTTATGAACTCGATTCGAATTGGACTTGGAACGAAACAGTCAAAAGAGGTCTTTCCATATCACCTACATGCGGACTGTAATCCGTCCGTCAGCTTAATAGAAATGACTTACCGTGCACTTTGAGTGGTAATGTTCGCCCAAGCTCAGAATGGAATGATGGCTTATGACTCGAAAATATACATGGTGTAATATGAAATACATGAACACCTAGTATATCGGAATGTCAATAATAAAGATCAAATTCAATACCGAGAAGGAATGCGTGACCTGGGTTGGAAGTTTTGTATCAGAAGCCAGATATCTCAATGAAGGCATAAGGCGAAATGTCATCAAGTTTCATTTTCTCGTCGATCATACTCGATTTCCGCTACTAAAATGCTATAAATCGACACCCTCCATCTCAGCCCATTGGACTATATATTTCTTGACCTATGCGTCGTCAGTTTTTGAAGAGCACAGAGCGGGAGGAATAATGAGCTCAAACCTGACTGTCGGGAGCAAGTTCCAATGCGAGGAAGCCATCTGCATCTTTCTTGTCTGTTTCTGCACCGGCCTTAAGAAGAGCTACTGCGGTGTCACCTGCATTAAATCTTTAGTAAGTGGTGAATTCGTTGGGTAATGACGTATTCAACTGTGGGCGTCTCCAAAAGTAGGGGGGAACAAAAAACGAGGCAGATGAAAATGATAATATACCGTGACCTTCAGCAACAGCATGATGAAGTGGCGTTTGTCCCGCAGCATCTGTCGGATTCAATGGACTTTTATTCTTCAACAATAACTCAACTATTGGCGTGGAACCAATAGCTGCTGCACGATGAATGGCATATTGACCACGCTTGTCCTTAACTCGACATGATGCAGGTGGGCTTTGTGATAGTAGAAGTTTGACTACTGGGAGGTTGTTTTTGGAAGTGGCAAAGTGAAGGGCCGTCTAAGATGTCGGTTAGATGGTAGGTTTTGGGATATTGGAAAAAGGTTGAGAGGTCAGTCATACTTGGTCGCTGAAATCTAAGAGATAGTGAGCAGAAGTTGAACGGAAATGTAAGTAAGAATGAAACTTACTCTTGGCATTTACTTCTGCTTCTTTCTTCAATAATAAATTGACAATATCATCACCTTCCTTGAGGCTCACAGCTATCATGAGTGGTGTCCATCCAGATCCATCCTATGATTTGTATGAATGATATTTCTTATCAGATTGTATGGAGGGTGGCATGGAAATATCAGAATATACATACCTGCACGTCCGGATCAAAGTTCTTCACATTGGAAAGTAATATCACAATATCCAGATGTCCATACGAGACAGCCCAATGAACCGGCAATCTTTCGTCATCATCTTTGAGAAATGCGAGTTTTGGGTTGGCCTACAATTTGTGAGTACTACTCATATTGGCATGTCGGGTAGCCAAGTTTTCCATCAAGAAAGTTCTGGGGATCTCGTACGTTAAGAAGAGATTCTACTATAGCAACTGGATTCTTGTTAGTAAGAACAGGTTTGCTTATGAACGGCAGGAAGGGAGGAGGGGCATTGTACTTCTACCATCACGACAAGCCTGATGGATGGCATATTTATCTTCTGATTGGGTTTCCATTCTGATTCTGTTTGAATAGACCAAGACCAAGACCAAGTATTTCTTTGATGAAGTTTTATTAAAAGAAGAATTATTATTGTAGGAATTTACTTGAGTATTTTGATAAGGTATCAAACATGATGGCGTGGATATAGGGAAGCCTGGACCATAAAGCGGCAGCCAACTTCATCAAGCAATAATGTGAAGCTAGTGGATGGGTGGCCCGTGCTTTCAAGGCTCATGTTCCTGAAGCTTTATCTCGATAAATTTCCAAATCGCAAGTCCTCACACGCGCAATTCAACATCAACCATACAATATAACGAATATGGCAAATTCAGTGGCCTCTCTACCTTCAGAGGTTCAAATTAAAAGTTTGATAAAACAAAACGCCAAACGAACACGTTCGCTCTTCGCCGACACCGAATCAATCCCCGATCCCAAATCTACAGAAACCGCAGATAAACTAGCATTGGTAGGAAGAGTGCACGCAGAATACGATCATGTTCGAGAATTGCCACCTGCGTTAGCTGCCAAACAAGCAGCTGCGGTGGGAAATAGGAGGAAGAAGACTAAAGTACAAGCTACGGATGGAGAAACAGCTGCTGATAACAATACGATGAAGATGATTGAGGGAATCCCATCACGAATCGAGAGCTCTGGAGCTGGAAGTAGCACCGGTCTTATAATCAGAGGCAAAGACACACCACCCAATGCGAACGGTCCCACGGTATCTACAGCGCAAAGCAATTTACCATCCAGCAGTCTAGTGCGCAAACAAAATTTCGTCCAGCCAAAACCCGAATGGCACGCTCCATGGAAACTAATGCGCGTAATATCCGGACATTTGGGATGGGTGCGCGCTCTTGCTGTTGAGCCCGAGAATAAATGGTTCGCATCTGGAGCTGGGGATCGCACGATTAAGATATGGGATTTGGCCACTGGAGGATTAAAGCTTACGTTGACGGGACACATTTCGACTGTGAGGGGATTAGCGGTTAGTCCCAGACATCCGTATTTGTTTAGTTGTGGAGAGGATAAGATGGTGAAGTGTTGGGATTTGGAGACAAATAAGGTGATTAGACATTACCATGGACATTTGAGTGGTGTTTATACGTTGAGTTTACATCCTACGTTGGATGTTTTGGTTACGGGTGGTAGAGATGGTGTTGCGAGGGTGTGGGATATGAGGACGAGGAGTAATATCCATGTGCTCTCGGGACATAAGGGAACGGTATCAGATCTGAAGTGCCAAGAAGCGGATCCACAAGTCATCACTTCATCTCTCGATTCGACCGTTCGATTATGGGATCTAGCAGCAGGAAAAAGTATGGGCGTGCTCACACATCACAAGAAAGGTGTTCGCGCCCTAGCTATCCATCCCAAGGAGTTCACATTCGCAAGTGGAAGTGCAGGAAGCATCAAACAATGGAAATGTCCCGAAGGAGCCTTTATGCAAAATTTCGACGGCCAAAACGCAATTATCAATACCCTCAGTGTCAACGAAGACAATGTTTTATTCTCAGGAGGAGATAACGGATCCATGTCATTCTGGGATTGGAAGACTGGTCATAGATATCAAGCACTGGATTCGATTGCTCAGCCTGGTTCTTTGGATGCCGAGGCTGGAATTTTCACGAGTTTGTTTGATAAAACGGGGTTGAGATTGATTACGGGAGAGGCAGATAAGACTAGTAAGCACTCTTCCATCCCATCTTCATACTACTCTTAGGATTAGAAGATACGATGAATAAATGCTAACCACCCGCTCCTAATAGTAAAAGTATGGAAACAAGATGAACTAGCAACCCCCGAATCGCACCCCCTCGAATGGAAACCGGAGCTTGGCCGACGAAAGTTCTAGATAAACGTGTATAATATGGAAATTGATGTAAAAAGCATTGGGTAGGAGGGGTTGGTCAAGTCCCTGGGGCGTGTTGGCGTTTGTAATAGTGGCATTGACATACTAGGTAGATATCTTACATACCATGAATACCATTTAGCGAATTCCCTTCATTTTCGTATATTTTTGTCTTCGTCTAATACTCTTTAATCTATTGTTGTTCAAGATGTAATCTTGCTTGATATCAATTGTTTAATCTCCCTGTATCCATATTCATATCTATATCTATACCTGTAGATTAACTTTCACACTCC
>NGKG01000028.1:166151-176265 GCA_002162505.1 Myriosclerotinia scirpicola | reverse complement strand
CCCCATCCCCATCCCACCTCCCCTACCCCACACTCCTAACAACAAGCTCCTTATACATTGCCTTAATATCCTCAACATCCCCCTTCAACTCCAGCACCTCCTCACTCTTCTCCCCCAACAACTCCAACGTAACCTCATACCTCTCCTTCACCCCCCGAACCTCCTCCTCCAACTCCTTGACCCTCTTCTCAAGTTCCCTCTTAACCTCCACCTCTTTCATCAATGCCACTATTTCCGCTCTCGCCTCATCGCGCTGAGCTGCTAACCTACTAACCTCTTCCTTCGTCGCCACTTTTTCACTCTCCAGCTTGCGAACTGCCGAACTCATGCGTTCGACGAGTTGAACTGTGGGTCCTGCACCGGCGGTCGAAGTGGAGATGATGTCATGAATGGCTTGTTGAGGGGAGGAGGACTGATGGTTTTCGAAAAAATCATCATGGTCTAAGGTGTGGAGGGACGGGGTCTGTGGTGGTTTGAAATCACCTCTTTCTCCGGTTCCATTTGTGGCAATAGAATTTTGAGAGATAGAATGTGTCAAAGATGACGTTGAATCGTGTCTGACAGGTGTCCCCGGCTCGGGAGTCTTCGTGGGTGGTTGTGCAGATGAACGACGCCCTAAGAATCTCTCCGGAGTTGATAATTCACCAGTTATGGATCGAGCTGAAGCTCTTCTCAATTGCATATTTTGTAGACCCAAATATTCTGACGTCAGTCCTCTTCGGCTTGCTGCTGCAGGTGATTCTCCACGACCACTAAGTGAATTTTCTTCCAGCCATTTCTGTTTCTCTTCCAAGATTCGTTGCTGCATTTCCGAATTCCAAGTCTGCTTCTCATCCTCAAATTCGGCCTTGGCTGAGACCAAAGCAGCTTCGGCCTCTTCAGCACGCTTCTTGAGGTCATCAAGTTGAGCACTTCGGTCGGAAAGTTCTTGTTGGAAGTTGGGTAATTTTGCTCTCGTTTCTTCCAACTCATCTTCATTACGTTTAGCCTTTAGTGTCTAGGCTTCGTCAGTTGTGATTCATAGCAACAATACATAATTAGTACATACCACTTCACGAGCCTTTCGCCTAACATCAGCTTCTCGCTTAGTAGCCTCATCCCTCTCCTTTTCTAGGCTAATTGCACGTGCTGTCAATGAAGCTTCAATGCCTTGCCAATTCTCACTCGCAACGGCATATTGTGTTTGTAAGGTTTCAATCTGTCGTAGAAGTTTTGCTTGCGCATCACCAGTTGCCCCAGATGAAACTTCCTCGGCTCTAGCTCTCATAACCTCTAATTTACTCTCCAACATTTGTTGCTCATTCTTCATTTCAAGAGCTGCAATTCGAGCATTCTCCGCATCTCTATCCATCTTCTCTCTAAGCTCTTTAATCTGTATCTGCGCTCTGTCATTGACGAGTTGTTTCTCAATCTTGAGGTTAGAAATATCATCCTCAAGCTCAGAAACACGTTTCTTCTCAACCTCAAGTGCTTCATATGCGATTTTTGCCTCGGCTTGTTTTTCTTGAGCAGCATCATCTTCGAGTTGAGCTTTTAGATTTGAAATAGTTGTATCTTTCGTATCTCTTTCGATTTTAACTGCATCAAGCTCCTTCCGAAGCCGATTGATCACATTGTTTCTTTCACTGAGACTCTTCTCAGCACCTTCGGCTCGTTTTAGACGCCCTGTCAGAGATGCAGCCTCGCTCTCGGCCTTCTCCTGTTTCTTTTTGGCTTCCGCGATTTCCTTGTTGTCCTCAAGAATTTTGGCACGAAGCTTTTTGATTGTGGTCATATGAGTTAATTCCTTCTTAGATAAAACCTGACCTTCTTCCATGAGTAAAATAACTTGCTCTTCTTTCTCGGCTAATTTCCTTTCCAGGCTTCCCGACGGTGCAGCATTTTTTGCATTACTCGCAGATTCTAAACTTTCTTTCGCTAGATATTGTAACTTTGCCTGAAGTGCATCAATGCGCTCTATATATCCATGAACTTCCTCTTGTCTTTGTAATTCCGAAGTTTCATAGTCCGACTGAAGCTGACTGAGTGCGGCTTCGAGTTCCGCTGGGGTTTTTGATATAGGAACTGCATCTGGTGCTGACACGGTTGATATTGTTGGTTGCTGATCGATCGATGAGCGAGGTATCGGGTCAGGTTGTTGAAGAGAGTCAATAGATCCTCTAGGTATACTAGGCCTAGTAGAATCGGTCGACAAACGGGAGACTGGTTCGGCTTGTAGGGCCGTCGCTACATTAGGTGATGCTTGGTGGGACTCTGAAGTGGAACCGTTGACTGGAGTACTCGGTCGAAATTCCACAGTAGGTGTATCTGATTCAACAGTATTCGCAATTGTAGTAGACCCAAGATCTTCAGAAATGCGTTTCGCAGCCTCGTCACCTACACTAGAGGTGGCATCTAAACTCTGTCTTGGACTTTCGCTGACTGTAATTGGACTTGCGGTTCTTGAGGGCACATTGGAAGATGTTGATTGTGTGCCCGATTTCTGTGCATTCTTCGCAGCTACCGCCCTTGCTAGACGTTCTTGTAGTCGGTCATTTGTCCTATTACTACTGTTTGATCCACTTCGAGAGATTGCTAAAGGCATTGTCAAATCAATTCTTTTTCCAAGGACTATAGACGTTTTCCATACCTGCCTCTGGTTTTGCTGCGGTTGCATTGCTAGCCGCAGAAGATGGTCGATTTGTTGGACCTTCTTGTCCCTCTGCCAATATATTATCTAGTCTTGATTCTAATCCTCCTACTGCTTGGGACAAAAAAGATCCCCATCTCGAGGAACCTTGTTTGGCAGAACTCGTCATGATATTTTAATCCTCAGAAATAAAAGACGTTGCTTCCGTGAATGTTTGGGTTTGATCAGATCATACATTGCATACCTCCAGAGTGATTGCAGGAAGATTGTCGTAGCCTTGCAGTATGAAATTGTATTTATTAACTTCCGAAAAATCTTGAATTCAATGAACAATATTCTCTGAAAAGTATCTTGGGTATATTCGCATATTTATTCGTGGAAAAAAGTAGGTACAGGTTATTATTGTATGCTCACATTGAAAGATTGCGTATGCATATGCGTATGTGTATTTGCCCTTGGCTGAGACTACCTACCTACCTATTATATAAAATTCCATTGATATTGGACACGATTTTGATTATCTAACCAATCACGATCAAGTTATGCGCAAGGCTGGCAATACATTTTTAAGACAAGGCTAGGTAGGATTTCCCGTGCGATTCCTTCGGATATCCCTTCTGACAATTTGAATTTAGATCAATGTCAAATAAAGATTATTGACAAGAAGTGATTGAGATCAATAGGAAAACTTGGAGGTTCGAGTACAAAGTACAAATCACAAAGTGTAGTGTTGTATTTGTATTCTATAAAAGGGTATCAATATCATGTCTTGAATCAAACAAACTACTCATACTCAATTCCACACTCTATTCTAACATTCCCAAGAAGTAGGTACCTAGGTATTCCTGAAGTCATAGCCAACCATCACCCAACTTTTTCAAACCGATTTTCTAGATTCGTCTTTAGTATGTCCGTTTCGCTTTCCATTCGAGATTTTGCTGCTTTCGGGGCGAGTGATAACTTCCGGGAGACTGAAGTAATTTGGCCAATTCAAAACATATTCATCCTGCTTGTCATTCAAGCAATGTCGTAGCCAGATACCCCAAACCAAATAAAAGTATGATCCAATACCCGTCATCAAATGCCACCAGCCATGTCCTTCGAGTAATAATCCCCATGGGAGTCCAATCTCATGTCTCCATTGTCTAATCGTCGAGCAATAATGATTGTCCAAGGACCATATACCAAAACCACCGAGAAATATTGACAGACCTAGGCCAACCATCAACCACATTTCTTTCAAAATATCATGTTGTCTCTTTTCATTTGCTATGCGTTCGGAATGTGTAGTATCAGGATGTTCGTGAGAAAGTTCCGTGGTAGCGTATTTCTTTCGGAGAGATGGACGTAAGTTGATTTCCATAACATACATTGAACGGAAGAGTACGGTAGCAGTGAGAAGCGCGAAGGCATTCTGATGAAAGTCGGGGTCTTGGAGGTAGTGGTAGTAGAGCTGTTGATATTCAAGTCTCAGCATTGAGCAATCAGGGAGTTGAGGACAAGACTATCTACTTACCGTTATGAACACAGACAAAAACACCAAGCTAAAAGCTAGTATTTGCCTGAAGATGCGGGATTGGGAGAAAGAGAAGGTCGCATAGCACATCAAGCATGTAGTATAAATCATAGAAAGTTCATCGACGAGTTGCATGGGATCTGAAGTAGCGTGTCAATCGTGGAACCTTCTCATCTGATAGACATGACTTACATTTCAAGGTTGAATGGAACAGGAATGAGCCTTGGTTATGTCAGTTTGCGCATTGTGAAGATTGGTTGGTTACCTAGTACTCACCTGTGCCAACCGCACCATAACCTAAGAAGGCGACCAAGAAGACGCTATCATGATCATACTTCAAACAGTTCCGAGTACCTTTGATACAAAGCCACATGAAGAGTAAGTTGGTAAGAGTGTTAACGATTTCGGCAGAGTAAATGGTAGCATAGTAATCCTCTGTTGTTCAAAGTTAGAAGATGATTGTTAAAGTTTGAGTTGGGAGGGGAGGGGAGGGGAGGAGAGGAGAGGGGAAGTATTGCCTTCACACCAATTTATAGTAGAAGTCACTGGAGCCCAATAACCTTCTTCCGGACGTGCTGAAGGATATGGAATTGATGGGAGGTGGAAGCCCATTGTAGAGGAAGTTTGTTGTTATTATCGCCAATAGTGAGGATATTCAATGATGATGATGATGATGATGATGATGATGGATGTTCGGATATACACAGGGCGGGGGGTCCGTCCTTGGGGTTTAGTATTAAATTGCAGCAATGAGAGCCAGGAATGAATGCTCAAAATATAGTATTTGGAATAATGGAAGACTTTAAAATGGAAATGGAAATGGAAATGGAAATGGAAAGATTGAAAATTTGCAGATACCTAGGTCTAATACTGTATTAGACATAGACATACCTAGTAGAAATAGACATAGGTAACTTTTCGAGGTCGGACTTCTTAGTAGGTACGGAGTAGAGTAGAGTAGAGTAGAGTAGAGTAGAGTAGAGTAGAGTAGAGTAGAGTAGAGTAGAGTAGAGTAGAGTAGAGTAGAGTACTCACTCGTAGCTTCTTTACTATTCTACTCTACCTAATAATACTTCTGCAACTTAAAGAAAATGCTTAAAAAACAAACGTCATTCCTGTAATGGGAAGCAAATGTGGACCTCATACGATGTTTCAAGCTTTCTGGACCGGAAGCTACGGAATCTAAGGAATCTAAGGAATCTAATATAGACATGACATTTGAAAGTTTGGATGAGTTTATATACTAGGTATATAGATATTACTCGAGTATACGAGTCTACGGAGTATATCTTTTTGATCTTTTTGGATCTTGAGATTATACTTTGTAGATATGATGTAATATAATCTAATTTGAGGAATAGTCTTTTTGTTCAACAGACTGAGGTCATAGGTAAACTCTGGTGTCTAAATGTCTAGGTAAGCTTCGAATACTACCTAGTAGTCAGTCATCTTTGCACATGTAGGTATTTAGAAAAGACCTAGAACAACCATAAAGCTAAAAACATATACTTTGGTTATTGAGAAGTTATATTATGTTGATCTGGGTAGGTAGTAGGTAGTAGGTAGTAGGTAGTAGGTAGTAGGTAGTAGGCAAGATCTCAAGATGAATGGATTCTACTATTCTATCTACTAGGTATTCTGCCACCATCTTCAAATTTACCGCCTTTCTTATCAAACTCCCCTTATCGCTTAACACATGATATTTTGGAAAATAGTTCCCCCCACGCTACCTATGTATTTGAGACAGCAAGCAGACAAGCAAACAATCAGATATTATTGTGAGAAAGTGTGAATACTCTCAAGTCAAGCAAGCCCTCTCTTTGATATTCAGTTACACATATATACAAAAATGTCCATCTCAAACGAAGCTTTACAAAAGGTAAAATCAGCCATCAAAAGTTTCTCCATTAGAACCCCTTCCCTCTTCCCTCTTCCCTCTTCCCTTCTTCAACATCCCTTTTCAATATCAAACTCAAAAGAGGAACATACTAACAAATCTAATAGCTTGTCAATGAGATTCAATCTCAAGCTATTCAAGCAGAGCAACAAATCAGTGTCGTCAAATCTCAAATCTCCATCAAACAACGCGAAATCCGTTTACTTGAACTCACATCCACCGAAGTATCCACGTTACCACCCAACACTAATGTTTATGAGGGAGTTGGTAAAATGTATTTATGCCCTCTTTCCCTTCCCTTCCCTTCCCTTCACTTCACTCCAACTTCCTTGCTCCTTTCCCTCCCCTCTTTCTCACAAATATAACCACATGATTACTTCACGAGATAGAACAAGCATTAATGATTGGATAGGTTCGTCTTCAGCCCTACAGCCGATGTGGACAAGAGATTAAACAGTGAGACCAAAGATCTGAAATTAGATATTGATAATTTGGGCAAGAAATTACAATATTTAGAGACGACATATGAGAAGAGTACGGAGAATATTGCGAGGATTCTTCAAAGTGGTGGTCGTGCTTGATGGATGGATGGAGTGTATGTTGTATGTATTTTAGATTCATAAAAAGTAGTACGTACCTAGTATGTACGTACTATAGATACAAGATCTAAGTTGGGATGGATGGATTCTGATTCTGATTCATGGCTGATGGTGGGATTTGGGTGTGGGGATGTTTATGATGAAGGAGTCACTCATGAGACAAGATATAAGCTTTTAATATCATACGGAAAGATACTCATACCATACACGGATATCCATAATCCACCAGACTTTGCTATTACTGTTCTTGTACTTATCAAATAGTAATATCCCAGATTCCCAACCCTACTCCCTTACTTGCAACTCGAGCGCAGCGAGGAAATGGGGGTTTGGGGGCTTGCCCCCATCAATAACTTATAACATCTAGGTATAGTTTGAATGACGCTCCGCTGGCCCTCCGGGGGCCACTGCCGTGGAGGCAGACTATTTTATTTTATTTATTATATAAAATAGATCAAGACGAACAAAAGAACATGTAAAGCTTTTTTTAGCATTGATATATATTCTCATGATGAAGAATGCAAGGGATAAAACTTTACAGACCAACCTGATCAAAAAACGTATTAGGGAAGGTTAAGCGCTTATCAAACATCCAACCCCTCCCCTTTTCATCTCTCTACCAATCTCCAGGCCATCGCATGATTCGCATCCTGATTTTGAAGCAGCGTATCGCGAAGATATCAACGTTTGTTTTCTGTGTTGTGTTGTGTCACTTGTGTGGTGTTGTTTCAATGTACCTCACAAACCATACGTAAACCCTAACCGCACTATTCTATCTCGTTGCATTACAATTTACAGCGGTGGGATTCACCAGTTCCATCCGGATTCCTGAGCCTCAAGAATCATCGAATTGGAATAACATTATGCTAGCTATTTACTATACCTCGCTATACCTTGATAGGGCTTAGGGCTTGTAAGATTTAACATTGTTAACAGTAATCTTATAATCTTATATCTTACTCACATCCAGCATGACAAAATCCCATGTACCTACCCACCTGCCTATACAATACCAGGCCTTAAGAGATTCTGGCCATCTCGGAATATTCGTACCCATTGAACCCCTCTTCATCATAAGAATGATAGGATCGATATACGAATTTCGGTGTCTTAGCTGCATATTGCATATACTTTTCTCACTGGTGCGTGCAGTAGTACTTCTCCACTAACGCTTTAGGGCTGTACGTACAGGGTCCAGTTTTGTTTGGTCAGCTCTACAGTAGAGCCTCTACTACTGGAATGAGTGAGCGCAGAAACTCTCATTCAATTTCAGAGTCATTCTGTAGATAACATCAGACGCAGGGTATTATTCCAAGTATCCATAAAATGGGGAAAATACCAGGTACCTACCTACCTACCTACCTACCTACCTATACACCTATACACCTATACATCTCCCCCAAAGCCACCCCAAAAATCCACCTGAAACAGAAGTGCAAGTGCAGCAGGCACCCAGTACCAACCAAGTACCATCCACACTTTGTACCCGATAGATCAGTCAGCCGCGAAACTCGGAGGTGAGGGGTGGAGGTGGGTGGAAAAGATGCAGTGTGTACAAAGTAGAGTTACCAGAAACGATGTGATCCAGTAGAAGGACTTTAAATCAGCCCATGCCCATTCCTGCTGACAAGCCCACCGAGTGCTTTTGTCTTGCTTTTGCTCTTGCTCTTGCTCTTGCTCTTGCTCTTGCTTCTCTCATTTTGCCTTCGTTTCCTTACTCTTCTTTTTTCCATCTACTCTTTTCTGGTATTTGAGTTGTGAATGAGAGTGAGTGAGTTAGTGAGTGAGTGAAGTAGTTGGTTGCGCATCTTCTTGTTCGTTCATTCTGATATATATATATATATCAAACGGATAATATATCTTCATAAGTTGTCGCAAATCTTCAAACGAAACCCAAAGAGGCAAACAAACAAACAGCAGGACTCCCAAAAGCTTATCGCATCGCATTTCTTCCGATCTCAACGTCGCAATCAACCTAATCCAACCCCTCAATCGCTTCATCGCGGGGTTAGAGTTATTTGACGAGCTACTTATTCATCCCCGCTTATCAACCCAGTCTTGAGAATCGCGATATATATATAAATATAAGAGTTTGATTTATATTCCGCTTCAAAATCTGGCCAAAATGGCAAGACACTACTACGACGAAGAAGACCTCGACATCCACATCTCGCGCGAAACCCGCGGTCGAGATCCCACCTCCACAACCCCCTACCGACGACCCCAGCAAAATCCCGTCCCCGCCTACCGCTACGGAACAACCACCTACCTGACGCCCGACATCTCTGGAATCCGACGCTCGCGCTCGACAGGTCATCGCGAGCGATCTCCCGCACCTCCACCTCCACCTCCACCCGCTGCCCCTGCTCTCATCATCGCTCCTCGTATGCATGATGATTATGATAGCGAGAGCGATGCCTCATCCTCTGTATACGAGACGCGGAGAGCGAGGGGAAGATTGAGTGCGGGGGAGAGTGGGAGGAGGAAGTATAGGAGTCATAGTCGGCATGTGAGTGTTTCGCACAGCCCGGCGTCATCTGGACGACGGAGTTTCACGCGCGAGGATTGGGAGTTGGAGAGGACGAGGGGGGAGTTGGAGAGGATTAGGTTGGAGAAGGAGAGGGAGAGGAGTGAGAGGTTGGTGAGGGAGGATATTGAGCTGAGGATGACCAAGGGGGAGTTGGAGCGCTATAAGTTGGATCGGGAGAGGGAGAGGGAGAGAGAAAAGAACGAGAGATTGTTGAGAGAGGATGTGGAATTGCGAATGACCAAGGGGGAACTGGAGCGCTATAGATCCGAGAAAGAGATGGAGAAGAAAGAACGAATGCTACGAGAAGAATTCGAACTCCTCTCCCTCAAGGAAGAAAAAAAGCGCATGGAGAAGGAAAAACGCACGCAAGAAGAAAAGGAAAGAGCCGACAAGGAAATCCGCGATACATACGAACGCATGAAACGCATGGAAGCCGAGCGGCACGCGCGCGAGAACAAGGAGCGCGAAGAAGCCATCGAAAAGTACAAGCGCGAAGAAGCCGAAAAGGCCGCGCGCGAACGCAAGGAACGCGACGAGATCATCGAGAAGTTCAAGAAGCAAGAAGCGGATCGTCTAGCGCGCGAGAGACACGAGAGAGAAGAAAGAGAAAAGGAATATCAACGTCGGCTTCATGAAGATCTTCATAAAGCCGGTTTGAACGAACAGCAAATCGTGGCGGTGAAAGCGGGGAAGGCACTCCCCCCGCCGGCGACTCAGATGCCGCCGCGTCCGGCGCCTCCTCCGATTCATCATGCTCCGGCTCCGCCGCCGCCTCCTCCTCCTACCTATCAGATTCAACCTGCGGCTCCGAGACCGACGTATACGAGGATGTCGAGGAAGCACGTGTCGATTGAAACATTGCGTGTTTATGGAATTCAATATGAAAGTGATAGAGAGGTATGTAACCCATTTCTTTCTCTCCTTTTCCATCCCCCCCCCCTAT
>NGKG01000028.1:117383-162781 GCA_002162505.1 Myriosclerotinia scirpicola | reverse complement strand
ACACCCAACTCCTCACCTACCCCTCCGCCTTCACCATCCCCACCGGCATCCTGCACTGGGAAACCCTTCTTCGAGCACGAGCCATCGAAACCCAATCGTATGTGATCGCCGCCGCCCAAGTAGGTGCTCATAATGAGAAGCGGAAGAGCTATGGGCATTCGATGGTTGTTGATCCGCAGGGCAGGGTTTTGTTGGATATGGGCGAGGAGGGGGAGGGTAGTGGGAAGTTGGGGATCGTGGGGATTGATTTGGAGAGGGTTAGGGAGGCGAGGGAGAGGATGCCGTTGATTAGGAGAACGTAAGTTTTTTTTTGCGTTTCTATGGTTTGATTCGACTCGATTCGAGGTATCCGCTGACTGGTTTTAGTGATGTTTATCCGGAATTGTGATGGTTGAAGGGATTGAAGGGATTGAACAACTTCAAGTCAATAATCAACAATAGAGTATGAAATAGATGCAAAAATTGATATGAAACTATTAAACCTGTACACTATTTTTCTATTTCTCCTTTAACATAAAACACCTGTGATGCAAAGTAGTTGATATCTATGCGACCTATACCTGTCCATTGTTGAACCCCCCGGCCTTTTTAGATATCCCCCTTCCGAATATATATGCTACAACCAATCATCAATCCGTACTCATGAAATAGACCTGTCGTCTGAACTTCACCGTTCAAATCTCTCTTTCTCCCAGAGTCTTAAGTGTCTTCTCGTCATCACCAAATACTATCTCTTACCCCTCCCCCATACCACTACCCCGCATCCACACTTCCCCGGTTTCACATTCCGCAATCTCGCACTCTCATCCCCCGCACCCCACCCCCAATTTCCACAACCCCTCATCACCCACCCACCCACACAAACCATCTACAAAGCCTTCTTTCCCCCATTTGCCTTTCTCTCCCTCTCCCTCTTCGCATAAATCCCCGCCGTAAACGGATCCTCAAACCTCAAAGCCAAAAGGTAAACAACCAACACCTCCACCGCCAACAAAACCCCCGCCGGCTTCCCCCAAAAAAGAGCCGTTCCCAGAAAGCTCATCGTGCTCCCATAATACATCGGTGCACTACTAACATTAAACGGAAACCCCGTCACCATCTCATCCATCAAGATCCCAAAATAATCTCCCAAATATGTACCCGTGACACCCAATGCCCACATGGAGCTGAGAACGAGGGTATTACCGCAGATGAGAAGTGCATATGATGCATATTGGGAAAGAGGGGATAGAAGTAAGGGATGAGTGGGTTGAGAGCTTAAAGCGCGTTCGTAGAGAATATCGCGGAAGATACCGAGGGAGAAGATGGTTACGGCGAGGAAATAACATCCATATCTAGAATTTCCATTGAAGAGTCTCGTGAGAACTTTGTTGTGGTATTCTGGGTTGAGGTAATCAGATTATTAGGTGCTTTTGGGCAGTAAGTGGGATAGTTGTAATTGTATTGTACCTTGACGAGCGACGGTACTGAGAGTTTGGGTTAGCTTGAGTTATAGAGGGGAGGGAATAGGAAGCTTACTTCCAGAAAATAGGATTAAAGGCAATGGATGCTGCCGCAACTAGAAAAAGTAATTATTAGTATATGGATGGTGAAGTTATTACTGGAACCAATTCATATTCACATACTTGCAAGGCTTTTCTGGTCAAAGTCAACAAGACCTCTATTATTACCTAGGAAAGTCGTCATGATATATGACAATGAATGTAAGAGGTGAAAATTGAGGATTGAGGATTGAGGATTGAGGATTGAGGATTGAGGATTTCTGTGTGAAGATAGATGAAGTGTAAATAAATCAACAGAAATGAATTGAATTGAACAGATTGTCTTTTATGAAATTCTATAGAAGTTGTTGATAAAAAGTATGGGAAATCTTCACGTGAAAAGGCGGCTTCACTTTCCTAGGTCCTGGTCCCATGACGTCTTTAGGAATCTTAGCGAGCTCACCACAAAGTTCATTTAGTACTTTTAAGTACAGCACCGCACCACCTGCAGTGAGCACAAAACATGACCTTCCTAATTCGATCAAAGTTGAATCAATTTATTTCATACCTACCTAGGTAGGTAATAACCTGGAATGTATTGATAACTTTTCTATAAAATTGTACCACTCCATTTGATGCATTCCAGGTTCAATTCAATTCATTTCATTTCAATATAGAATGCTTATTAATGCAATCTTTCCTAATTGCGCCATCATGAATCATGGTATCTTCTCTCGTACAGTACCAGTACCGTATGTTCCTGTTCCTCTGTTCCTGTTCCTGTTCCTTATCCCTAATTCAATTTCCATCCATACCCTTACGCCGCCTGCCTTGTCCAAAATATAATATCATCCTTATCATATACCTATGCCATCCATCACTGTCGCCTCGTTCTAGTCTTCTTAGCTGTCGTCGCTGCATCTTCCTCTTCTTCATCTTGTCCTTTCTTAAGATCTTCATCTAATCCCCATTCATCTTTATCGTACCAATCCTCACCATCTGACATATCTCGATTGTCACCAACATGTCCTTCGGCTTTTGTCCATTTCAAAACCAAATGTCGCAAACGATCAGCTCTCAAAAGTCCCTCATACACCTTCTGAGCGCCTCGGATAATCTCTTCTTGCTTATGAATATAGTGTATCAACAATCTTCTCAGATCATCCGCCTCAGCCGAAGGTAAATAAAGATCTCGATCCGGAAATGAGGACTGAGGTGCGAGAAAGTAAGGGTGAACAAAAGGTTCGCCATTCAAATCAGGTGTTATAGACCTCGAACGGGTTGCATTATCAAACACCGCTTGTGCTTGGGCACGAGTCCTCATACGACGAGGAATGGCATTATCCTCAGTACCTTCGCCCATTGGCTCAATATCCATTGCATCTTCAGGTCCTTGGGAATCTTCTTGGCCCATCTCAACATCATCCGGCAGTGGTATTGATCCATTTCCCAGTTCTAGATTGTTGCCCGTACCGTTCCCAACCGAAGAGTCTATAGTTTCTCCATTTGCAGAGGTAGCTGACATATCTTTGTCAACATCTAATGCCTTTCCTTTCCCTTTCAACGCTTGAAGGGCAGCTACCCCAGATGCAGCGTCACCTTCAACACCCATGATCATTAACCCTGAAACAGCCACGCTATTATCCGATTCAGAAGTTGAGGTGACTCTCGACATCATGTCCGCATGCTCTTTTGCAATTCTCTTTACTTGAGCTCGGTGCCTCTCTGTTTCGGTCTCAAAGAACGAAGCATCATATTCGGTTTCAACAGATTCACATGGTATCCAAGTATCATGACCACTAAATCGTGTTAGAAGATGTTTGACCTTCCATAAAGACGCCATTTCCTTTTGGACCATCTCTCCGGCATTCCTCGTTAATTCTGTCAGAACTTTTGATGTGAAGGGTTGCGATAGGCTTGGATGATGAGGTAAGTCGGAGGCAGCGGTTAGAGGTGCTAGGAGTTCTACCGGAAAAAATTAGTGAGACTTTCAAAGCTTCAACATTCTTTTCCAGTCACAAACCTTCCAGTTTTATATCTGCATATGGATCAAATTCTGCGGCTGACGCCTTTGCGATTTCGATCTTTTCTTCATCTTCTTCGTCGCTATCGATCTCGTCGCCGTCTTCGTCAATTAGCGGGGGCTTCCTGCTAATAATATCCCTAAAGTAGCCGGCATGTTCAATTGTCTATTTCCAAGTTAGACATTAGATGATAATTCCTTCAATTCTTCTCAATCTACTAATCTTACCTCTTTATAAATATGTGGACCAGTTGGCGGGGCCAATTGACCTTGATGAACGTATCTTGCTCTCTTTCGTAATTTATTTCCTCGATTTGTAAGTCTTTCAATTGAAGCATCGGAATCTGATTCTGCCAAACATTGTTAGATATGTCGATCATCTTGTTTCGCTAGACGGAGTTATTATATACCATATGCTTTTCTCTTGACTGCTCTTTTCATAGCAACAATTGTGTCCGCGATCATAGCAGCTTGAGAAGCCATTGTGACAATTCGGAAGATGAAGTAAACGAGAACAATATATCTACTGCGGCTGTTTTCTTAAGGTCCTACGAGCATGCCGTGATTATTCGCATTCGATAAAAGCATCCAGAAGCTGAATTCGGGTGCCTTGAGTATGGGGGTTGATTGACTGGATGGATGGTGTTTGATCGCAATGAGCTGGGAATGAGAAACGAATGCGCCGGTTTGTATATTCTGGGTAATACGCAATCGAATGAATTTGGAATGTCGTATCTCGAGGAGTAGGCAGAAGAAGGAAATAATCGCAGAGAGCGATTCACAAATGCACAAATGGGATTAAAGTCGAGAATGATGAAAGTTATCTAAAGAAGCTTTGTACTGGGACGGGGCAAGCAAGTAACTTTACTCTTTACAAGGGCAAGGCTGCGCAGATCGGCATGTCGGTGCGTAAAAGTTAAAATTGATCCGTGCATCCCAAAATCATCAGCCTTTCGTACTATGATCTGGAATCATGAACATCCATCTATCTATATATGTTGATTTCAGTACCTATTAGAACATCCATTGGAATTCCTATAAATTATATCACTTTGAGTACTCGTTCTCCTCCGTATCTAATCTCGTCACTACTTGACTGACTACGACAACTGCAGTAATAAATCGTCTGGTTCAGCCTTGCCTATCTGCCCAGTATCTGAACGATCCATTCCAGCGACCAATCGAAATAACATCATCTTCCACCGAATCGTGAATCATTTCCATCTGTAGTCTTATGGAGCTATTGGTACCACGAAGCCATCAAGATGGATGGGTATGCGACAGCATATGTTGCCCATAATTTACCATTACTCGTAGTCTCCGGATTAGGAGCTGATCCATCGCCCACCAACGCCAGGCTGAAGGAAGGAGGGGTGTTGATCACTTCTGATATTGCGCCATTGGAGACGGAAGACGCAAATTATATTCTGAAATATTTCAAAGATAATGACTCGGAGAATCTTCCATGGAACGCACACGAGCATAATGGGAAGAACAAGTTCAGGGTGAAGGTCATTGGAAGGGTAGTTCAAAAAAGACCAACCATGTTAGGAGTCAATCACTGAAAGCTTCATAGGATTATATGTTACCAAGTCGCAAGGCTTCACCTCCAACGAATACTTCTCATTCTCTCGATAGTGTGAACCCAGCTCCCAATTCCAGGCTCATTCTACATTCTCCATTATCTCCATTAACCCCTGGATCAACAGTCTTCCCAGATGGATTGTTAGATACAAAGTGGATAGACAAACACCAAGATCTCGTACCATGCGCATATCTCTCATTCTACAGTTTCACATCTGATCCGAATCTATCAACTTTACATGATAATCAGTTGAAGACGGACATCAACAATATCAAAAGCGTATTGAACAAATCTGGTTACAAAACTCGCCTTATAGTTGCATTGTTGAGCGAAACACCTGGCGTGCCATCTCCTGAAGTAGAAGAGCGTCTTTCCAATATTCGTAGAGCAACTGGTCTTGATTCGAAAACTTCCTTGTTTTTCTTGCCTCCGCAAAGCTCTTCTGTTGAACTTGAAGCATTTGTCGAGACGATTTATTTTACCATATACCCACTTTGTATTGAATACTACCGTGACTTGAGCAAGCACTCAAGAAGGAAGCGCAATAGAGGCGTAGTGCCACCCCCAACAGCACCACCTACGTCAGGAACTTCGCAGACACTAACAGGACAAGGTTGGAATGTGAGATATGACTTCAAGCTTGGAGTCTTTGCCGAGTTCAGACAAGAAATGGATGTAGCTGTTCGCTCATACGAGAGTGGTTATGAAGCATTATTGGGCGAGGAGGTCCTTGAAAACATTGCTACTTGGAGTCCTCGCTTCAACGAAGGACGTCTCATCGCCGATATCTTTGCCATAAGAATATTGCGTTGTTTGTTGTGGAATGGGCATTCATCAACGGCAGTCCGTCGATGGCAAGTACATCGAGATAGGATACGTAACTTTGTGGATCGTAGAGGCAAAGGTTCATCGACATATGGTTGGCAAGCGTGGGAGGCTCGTTGGGCAACTATCATGGCGGAGATGATCGAGAAAGTAGGTTTCTCGAAATTTACACAGTCAAAATCGACGATATATTTACCACTCGACAAATTAACTTCAAGTGGGGCTCAGCCATGGGAGAACCTCCATCATCCTGGTCACTGGTACCGTGAGGCATCGAAACATCTAATGTCTCGTCGAGCTCTTGCTTTGTCGATACCGGAAGAAGATAGGTCCCCGCCAGGATCCTCTCCTGCTTCACAAATTGCGAGTAGGGTTTATACCTATGATACATATCTTTGTCCCCAGCCGCACGAGGAAAATCCTTTGCCAGGTCGGAAAGGTGTCGATCATGCAACTCTTATAATTGATGTTTTGAACAAAGCCATTGCCGAATTTCAAATAAGGGGGCAACATCGTCTAGTTCAAGAGCTCTTATTTCAATGTGGAAAAGAACATATGAAACGGGAAGCATGGGATGATGCATTACGAATTCTTCGTGCATTATGGCAGAAAATGACTTATAGGAATGAAGGGTGGTGGGTCGTTGTTGAGGAGATCGCGTGGACTTTGAGGAAAGCTGCAGCTAAGGTCGGTGATGGAGGTACGGTCGTTGCCGTGGACTGGGAACTTCTACATACTTGTCAGTATATCATGGAAATTGGACTCTTGCACTCTACTAACACCGATTTTAGGCTTTGCCCGTCAATCCAATTGGCATTATAACATCGAGAAGTCACTAGAGGGTTTAAGTACAGTCAAAGTTAAGCCGGCTGTTGTCCTTCATGCCGAGGAAATTCAATCGTTTTTGACCGCCTCATATGCTTTTGAAAAGTCTGAAGGAAAGGTGGGCGAGCATTCATTATCCCAACTAGCTGTCAGATCGTCGGCCCTAGCGTCTTCGGCCCCAGTAACAATCAACGAAATACGTGTAGAGTTCACAGGTAGTATGAAGCCCATTCTTCTGCGGCACAAAGTGAGCACTGAAGCTTCCGAGACTCCGAAATCTAATTTCCTGTACAAAAAGAGTTCCTTAGTTGATGAATCATCTGTCGAAAAGGGACGTGATTCCGAAGATCCGCCCACGCGACATACGTTGACAAGCTACGAGGATCTTACATTCAGTCCTGGTCAAATTAAGGCTTTCGAGTTTGTCAATCTTCTGAGAGAAGCGGGAGATTCAAAAGCATCAAGAGTCACATTTTCTATTACCTCGAATCTTTTTGACTTTGACTATGTCCATTCTTTTGACAGGCCAACATTTTCGGAAATGTGGTATGGCGAGTCGGGTACTAAGAAGAGGCTCGTTCGTACCAGGCCATCATCCATTCACGTACTTCCTAAGCCACCTAAATTGGAACTTCGTATTCTCGAGTTTCAAGAACAATATTATACAAATGAACTCATATCTTTACAACTCGAAGTAAAGAATGGAGAGGAAACCGATTCTGTCGTGGATTTAGAAGCCCGTCTGCTTGGAGAAAACGTTCCATCCACTATCATTCTGAAGCGTCTCGATCCAGCAGATCAATCAAATAATGTCGATTCTAAAGAGGAAGATGACAATGAACTGTCACTGGGCACTATTGCAAGTGGCTCTTCTATCATGGTGAAGATGCTCATTTCCTCGATAGATCTACCAGCAGTTTATGATCTTAGTCTTAAAGCTTCATACAATCTTATAACAGATATGGACACACCTGTCTCGCAATCGATGTCGGCACAGCTTTCAATTTTGAACCCCTTTGAGGCTAATTATGATTTCTCCCCACGGATTCATCCGGACCCCTGGCCGAGCTTCTTCACCCATGAAGAATCATTGGAAGTTAGTCAAGATGAACAAGATAATGATCGTAAAGCCTTTGGGTTGGCACAAAAATGGTGTCTAACGACTCGCTTTGCCTCATTCGCAACAGAAGACATAATGGTCGAAGATATTGATGTCGAGATACTTGGTGTTCAAGGTGCCATTAAGTGCTCCACGAGGAAGCTAACCATAATCCCTGAAGGGGGCGTAAAAGTTAGTCCGAAAGTTCTCGAAGAAGCTCAATTCGATGCTTTTACACAAAAGCACTCGCTTGACGATCGAGGTACAGCTACTCTCGACCTATCTCTTATCATTAAGTGGCGCCGGAACAAGGACGACTCTACTATCAACACATGTATACTCCCTGTCCCACGTCTCCTCGTCTCAAGTAGCGAACCGCGAGTCCTAGCCGCCGTAACCTATTCTTCAACTATACCATCTATGATCCACTTCGACGTTACAATCGAGAACCCATCACACCACTTCCTCTCTTTCGCAATAACCATGGAACCTAGCGAACAATTTGCCTTCTCGGGAGTTAAACAATCGACTTTACAATTAGTTCCACTTTCTAGAAGGACGATCAAATTCAGATTATTGCCTACGGTGAGGGGTGATTGGATTGGACCAATCAGATGTGTGATTAGGGATAGGTATTTCCAGAAGATATTGAAGATTGCTCCGACGGAGGGAATGAAGAGTGACAAAGAGGGATTACTTGTTTGGGTTCCGAGTGATGAGGAGTTCTGATTGGAGATTGGGGATTGGGTGCACCAGGCGGCGAGAGATGTCTATTTTAGATGAGAAATTTGTTGCAACGTTCCTGTAATGGCCTTTGTTATGTGACTTGAAATTTTGATCTCATAATGGCGTTATTTGATTGTGGTCTATTGTATCCAAGTAGATATCCATCATGTATAAGCCATATTACACACTCCCTTGCTCTGTGGATGTCAAGCAAATTCCCTTGACCCCATCCGAAAAGAGATGAACAAATTTTCAATGCACTACCATCAAACCAGCTACACTCACTTCATCATTCCCAACATTTGATGATTTGATTTGATTTCAGCGCAACCCTTTCCTCCCACAGCTCACTTCATCCACTCCCCCCCAAAGCCACACTTCCCTTCTAATATAATCACCAACACGACCCCAAGATTTCAGCACCTACAGGCCTTGATCGAGCGGGTGCAGGTGCAGGGGTAGGTGCAGTGTAGAATTCATCATTCATCGTTTTTGAGAATGAGAATGAGAATGAAGTCCGCTTTTTTACTGGCTTTTGTGGGTGATTGACTTTGATGTGGATGGCCGATGATGGATGTATACGTATACGGGATATGAGGAAGTCTCCCATCAATATATAGGCAAAAAAGTTTCTAAACTACATCTGCTCACCTGAAGCTATTCCTATACTGCATACTGCATACTGCATATCAACTGATAATAATTCAAATACAATTATACAAATAACAAACGAAACCTAGCCTAAATAACGCATACTGCCAAAAATACATCTTATGATCAAACAAAATTTACAATCTAGCTCCTGAGTATCTCTCTAGTGAAGTTTATCAAATCGCGAAAATTCGGAAAATCTTAGGATCTTCTCTAACAAGTTCCAGCATGACAAAAACCCAAACTCACAATTTGCTCCCCTCCCCCTTCGTCCCAGACTTCACAGGCGGACCTCCAACCCGCCTCTTCCACTCCTCGGACAACGTCTGTTTCTCAATTAAGCTCTTTTTCGTCCACTCCAAATACTCCTCTTGTTCCCTCCTCCACCTCTTCAATTCCTGGCCTATCCAAGGTGCTAAAGCATCTGCGCATTGTTCCGCTGCTTCTTGCGCTACTAGGTGACCTACACCCTCCAACATGACTTCCTTAACTTTTCCTTCTTTGGCGCCGCCGCTTCCTCCGTGCCCGGTACCGGTGAGAGTGATTTTTTGGGCGCGAGAGGGAGGGTCACAGACGGTGCTGGCGGCACCGTAGATATAGAGGACTGAAGGACGGAGTTGAGGGAGTCGAAGGAGGGTATTGTGGGGTTCAGGGCGGTATAAGGGGTATTTGATTGGACTTGATGAGTTTAGATCTGGGATGAGATCTGGGCGGATAATGGTTTTACCATCTGGAGAATAGGCTTCCCAACTTGGACGCATGAAAGAGAAACATTCTTGGTGTTTGGTTGTAGTTAGGGTTGTACTGCCTACTGGTTCGGAGGGGTAGATGCTGGTGGGGGTTGAACGGATGCCGTATTGGCACCAGCGATCTAAAACACGGGGGTCCCATTTAGAGTATGCTTTTGATTTTCGGAAGGAGGCTTCTGCGGCGGAGCGAGAGGGCCAGAGGTCTCGACGGAAGGTGGAGAGACGGGTGAGATCGGGGTGGCCGACGGGAATGGAGGCGTATTGATGGATCACGGGGTCGAGCATTATGAGGGTGGTAAGGAGGCGCGGGTGCATGAGGGAGAGGTTGGTGAGCATATTTGCGCCGAAGGAGTGGCCGATTCCGATTATGGGGAGGGGCATTTGGGAACGAAAAGTGTTGACCATGTGGAGGAGGTCTCGAGCGTGGTCTAACCAGGATGCTGGGCTGTATTAGACGATGTTGAAAATCATGGGATTTCGTGGAAAGACGGTTGCATAGAGTAAATGGAGAATATCATGATAAAAGAGGGGTATTCCTGACTTCACTTCACTTCGCATTTGAATGGTAAAACCCTTATAAAAACTGCCATCTAGTTCACAAATTTTGAGATGACCACACCGCTAGGTGATATTGCAGAAGTCCACCCATACTTGTGGACTCTGGCAACTTGAGCTCTGGCAATACATCGCAGTAAAGATAACAAGAGGCTAAGGAGTGATATATTAACTCAAAGAACCATCACGTACGATCATTTCCCAACAAGTGCTCATTTAGGACACTACTAGCGCCTTCCCAAGCCAAATCCGCAATCCAGATACTTCGTATTCTGAAGCCATTGGCGTTTGCGCGAGCGTGAATATCTTCCCATAAGGGTTCGTATAGTTCCTACACATCTTCAGTGGCCAAAATTCTCAAGTGAAGGAGGAAGTATACTTTTGGATATCCATTTGCGTGAGTACCAATTATAGTTACATCTCCAGGTTTTGGATGAGGATTATCTCGAGGTATGTATTGTTTGATTGCTAGATGTAATACATCTTCTTGAGTATTGGAGGTGGCACGAGGGTATTCTCGGATATGTTGACATTCGAGAGTATGTTCCTTTATCTCGAAGATTGTGGAGTGCATGGTGGATGATTGCGGAAAGAAAGCCGAGATGTTGATGACGAAGAAAGGAATTAGTAGATTAAATGCAATTTGATCCTTGGCAGAAAGTAGATATCAAGATATCACGATATAAAAAGACCAAGATAATATTCATGAAGGGATGAAAGGTACACTTGACGGGCCAGTCGGATATGTCTAGACAGCTCTCCACAAGCCTCGGCCCGGCAACGCTTAGGTTAGTGGGAAAGGGGAGAGAGGGATTATGTATAAGTTCTCCCATTTACAATACATACCGGTGAGCTACTTTAGAGTTAATAGATTGATCATTGACAAAACTAAAAATTAGATCAACATATTAGGTAGTAATACCGGTACAGACAGGTACAGCTTAGATTTAGTGTAAAGTTCAATATATCACGTGATTTGGTGTCAAAAGCAATTAACGAATCTCTCCCTGTCACTTTAGCGCGTTCCAAGGTTGTACGTGGGAATTCTAGAAACGCGTATCAAGTCCGCGTTTGTCAATTTTGAAGATTAAACAGAACCTTGGAAATACAAAGTACAAAGTACAACATACAAACATAAAACTACAACAACGTCGTTCATTATTTACTAGCAACACATCTCATAATTGCCATATTCACTCCCTCTCATAAATTCATACCGTTCATGTAGTTTTTGTTCTACAAAATGACTGAAGCAAATGGTGGCGCTGCTCCCCTCCCCATATTCGATGCTTGCAATATCACTATAATTGTGAGCAAAGAGCTCACGGTAGGGCAAGCAAGGCAGGTATGTCTCCAGTCAATAACTCATGATATTTCGTATATGTACTGACTTAAACTTGCAGTTAAGAGAGATTCTTGAGGATAATGGCGCTTTGGCAGAAATCAAAAACCCAGCTGATGGCATGAGCTTAGAGGAAATCACCCATATTGTATCCACCACAACCGACTTCGCATGTTACGATGAAGCAGGTCTTTTACTTGTACCTGTAGTTACGCCTGGTTGGGTCACACAATCTCTTAGTCGACGCAGGCAAGCACCAATACGCCCCTTCACACCCGATGAGCGACTTATTTTCTCCAATGTCAACCTTACATGCGCAGATATTCCACAAGGCGACAAAGAGGCGATCATTGGTGCCACATGTGCTATGGGTGGAATGGAGAGCAACAGCGTAACTAAACTGGTAACTCACATTTGTGCTCTTAGCATGGATCATCCAAAATGTCAGGCGGCAAAGGAAAAGGGAATGCGTTGCAAAATTGTGCTTCCGCAATGGTGCGTATTTCAACCATACCATAACTTCTTCAGCTAACAAAACACAGGTTCGACGATTGCTTGAAATTAGGAAAGCGTATAGATGAGCGACCTTATTTACTTCCGAATCCCGAAATCTTTCGCATGAATCCCGAAGACATCCTGCCAATTCCTTCCTCCGCTGGACTTAAAGGTGCTACTGCGGCGCATCCAGATATGCTTCAGACTCCGACAGCTTCTCCCATACAACGCAACTTGGATGTGTTTAAAGACAAAAAAGTCATGTTGTCCAAAGACCTGGATCTTGGAAGTCGACTATATACATTGCTCACAAAACTTGTTGAAGCTGGAAACGGCACAGTCACAACCTCAGTACGCAATGCTGATATGTTTGTTTGCAATTACCGAGAGGGCAGAGATTATGTTATAGCCTCTCGATCACCCTCAACACATGTGGGCAATCTTTCATGGCTGTACTATCTCATTGCTCATAATACATGGACAAATCCTATGAGAAGACTTCTTCATTATCCAATGCCGAAGGGTGGCTTACCGGGATTTGGCGATTACAAGATAACTTTGTCGAATTATGGTGGAGAGGCACGCATCTATCTTGAGAATCTGGTAAATGCCGCTGGTGGTGAGTTTACAAAAAGCATGAAGCAGGATAATACACATCTTATCACAGCTCGAAAGGCCAGTGAGAAGTGCAATGCCGCCGATGAGTGGAACATTGATATGGTTAATCACCTTTGGCTTGAGGAGAGTTATGCAAAGTGCGAGGTCCAGAGATTGACTGATCCTCGTTATATACACTTTCCACCAAGAACAAATCTCGGCGAGGTTATTGGGCAAACCCAGTTCGACCAAAAGGCTCTAGAGAAGAAATACTTCCCCAGAGATCCTACACCAGGTCCAAATAGTCCGAAGCCTGCAAAGATGAAGAATTTGACAATTCGAGACCGAGATGAAGATCACAATATGGATGGCGAAACTGAAGATGAGGAAGTGGGAGCAATTGCACCCCCTCCAAAACCCAAAGGAAAAGGCAGAAACCCCTCTACAAACTCTACTACAAACTCTACAACTACTCTCTCTACTCCGGCGGGCAAGAAGCGCACATCTTTGGGCAAGGAAAATGATACTCCATCGTCAACCAACAGCCGAAGTGCTAAAGACAGAGCACTCAATGCAATACATGATCTCGCTCCTGATATTGCCAAGTACGAATTGGAGAAGAAGAGAAAAGGACATGTCTTCGGTGGTGATCGAGCGGCAAATAAGATTGAGAAGGAGCGAGAGCTACAACGAAATTCGAGTCCTATTGTGAAACGCCAAGAATGCGAAGAGAGTGACAGTGAGAGTGAGGAGACTGATGTTCGACCATCAAAGAAGGCGAAAACGACGTCGAAACCCGAGGTCCAAGTTCGTATGCTCATTACAGGATACAAGGCTTGGTCTGACGAGACATCTACGGAGGATGCAGATACTGTAAGTTGTTGAACGCATCCACTTTGCACAGTCATTGCTAACAAAAAACAGAAAAAGCTACGTAAACTTGGTATCGCCGTATGGAAGGATTATGGAAAAGTCAATATCATGGCTGCTCCCAAGATGGTTCGAACTCGGAAATTTCTTGTCGGTCTCGCACATGGACCTACTGTTGTATCAGATAGATATATCGGAGCCTGCATCAAGGCTGGAAAGATGTTAGATGTTGAAGGTTTTCTACTGGAGGATACCGAAAACGAGAAGAAGCACAAAGTTAAATTGAAGGATGCTTTAATCCGAGCCAGAGCTAACAAAGGCCGACTTTTGAATACAGTACCAATATACTGTACTAACGCCATCGAAAATGGGTTCGAAACCTACAAGGACATTGCTGAAGTCAACGGGGCTACTTTCGGTCTCTATGTAGGACGTCCAACTATCAAACCAACCAAGCCGGATGAAGATGAAGGACCTCCGGAACCCGTCTACTTAATCAGCAGTGATAAAAAAGCCGAACAAGCTTTCTACTCGAAATTCGAAGAGATGGCCAAGGCGGGAAACATGGAGCCGCGAATCGTCAAGGTCGAATGGTTGTTGGATGTAGCCATGTCTCAACAGATTAAGTGGGATAAAAAATATTTGCTAAAGCGTTAATGTAATGATTCGGAGGTACGAAGCTTCATGGCTTAATGTTCTGGCTGACGATTGGGGGCGATGGTATGGTTGCGATGTATTCATATACCTTTTGAAGTTTTTGTTGGACGGGATACAGAGAAACGATGTCTTTTGCAGACGGGGTGGATCTTGGGAGCGCGATATGGGGGTTGGTCTTGAGCTCATGTGATACGTATACCATGATTTTTGTGCAAAATATTTATCTATCTATTTATTTAGTTGTATCTGCATCACCATGGATCGGTTCTGGTGAAGGGTTCGGTGACCTAATGTTCTCGACTTGTTATTTGTAAATGAAATGTCAATCTATCTGGGGTATCATAATTCCTGTCTCCTGTATCTACAATCTGTAAGTTCCTGACTCCGTGTTTCCCTAAACCAGGTGCTTGCCCTAAACCAGGTGCGCAATGTTCAATGGCAAATCCATCCCATTGAATGGCCAAATAATACATTGTAGCTCAAATATGTGTTAACACATCTGAAAATAAATACCAACACCATCCCTCACTCCTTCTCAGCCATTGGCACAGGTACATCACCCAACCCCTCCAAAAAAGCATCCGCCTGCTTCCTCGCCCTCTTCTCCCCCACCACCCTCCTCCTCTCCTCAATCTCCCTCCTCCTCCTCTCCTTCAGCCCCTCCCTCTCCCTCCTCCCCCTCTCGGTCTCCTCTCTCATCCTCTCCAAATTCGCCATCTCCTCGGCCCTCCTCCCCTCATCCTTCGAAAAGCTATAGAACCCCTGTCCCTTACTCCTAATCTCCTTATCCGCCTCATAATGCGTCTGCGCCGGCGGCGTCGCGCTGCGATCTCTCTTGCGCGCCAACTCCTCCATCTTTTCCTCCGTCGCTGCGTCGAGGGTGCTGGTGAAGGCGGAGGATTGGATGGTATCGCCGTAGATGAGTTGGGCTGGCATAGAAGGGCGCGCGGACATGCGCTCGAGTTCTTCGGCGCCTAGGAGACGTTTGGTTTGACGGCGTTCGTGGCGGAGCTTTTCCGATTTCGTGCCCCGACGAAGCCGCCCATATTCATCTTCGTATTCGACAATTTCAGTGTCTGAGGCTTCGGCGCCGAATGAATCGTCGCTGGAGTTATCTTCGTCTTTTTCGCCGCTTTCGACCCATTTGCGATCAAAATCTACGAGTCCTTCTTCTTCGTTTGGATTGTCGGGGCCATCTTGTTCGCCGCGTTTTAAACGGGAATATATTTTGGCTTTTTCGGCGAGTCGTTTTTTACTGCGGTGAAGTGTATTCTCGTCTATTCCCTCGCCGGTTTTATGTATTTGAGTATATCCATTCTCGTCATCTTCTAGGTCTTTGGCGGCGCGTTTCTTGGCTCCTTTATTGTGGGTTTTGAAGATATCTTCTTTGACTTTGGAAGGTCGAGGACGTCCTCGGGTCGTGGTTGATGAAGGGGTGTGGGAGGCGATGAGTGCTGAGAGGGTGGAGCTAAAGACTAGGTCTGTGGAGGAGGATAATTCTTTAACTGAAGAGTCGTGAAGTTTAGGTTTCTTGAAATTATAGAGATTATTCGGATCGTTTGACATTTTGTAGTATTGATTGTAGTAGTTGAAGAAGGGCAGAAAGCAATGCGATGAACTAACCTCTGCCTGATGTTATCCGATATTCTCGTAAGGCTGAGGGAGAGAATCCGGGGGAGCTCAAAAGTCTCGGCCTCGTCGTTTCAGAAATTGACCAATGAAGGATGGGAAAGTGGATTTTACAAGGCGGGGCATCAACATGTGCGAGATCGGATTATTGTGCATAAGGAACAACCCCACCAATCTTTTGTATATGGATTGCTCATTACCTATTTATAAACATCTTGATCTTGATCTTTAAAAATAAAGTACCTAATTAACAAGCCAGACAACTGTTCAAAACAAGAACTTTACAATCAATCGGTTTTCAAGTTCAATCCACAACTCAAGTCAATATGGTAGCCAAAGAAATCTACGTTGCGGTCATTGGTATGAAGCTCCAGCTACTACGAGCTTGATAGGAGCTCCAATTTGCTAATTAGATTATTAGGTGCTGGTGGCGTAGGAAAATGCTTTTTATCTCAACTTGAAGCTCTTTCTCAACGATTTACTTCATCTAAGATATCCCTCATCTTCGTATCAAGAAGCAAGAAAGTTCTCTACAGCCCAAAATACACACCACTCTCATACTCCAACCTCTCAACCACTCTCGCAGATTCTACTCAAGAACTCCTCTCTCTACCAAAGATCATCGAATACTTAGCAGCTGCACCCGCGAAGGTCGTCCTTGTCGACAATACAAGCTCCCAAGATGTAGCAGATGCATATCCACAAGTTCTGTCGAAAGGAATCTCGATAGTTACACCCAACAAGAAGGCATTCTCTGGATCATATAAATTATGGCAGGATATCTTCTCTGCAGCTTCAACATCTGGTGCTAAGGTATATCATGAGAGCTCAGTTGGTGCTGGATTACCAGTCATTTCTACTTTGAAGGAATTGGTCGACACAGGTGATTCTGTAACCAAAATTGAGGGTGTCTTCAGCGGTACCATGTCGTTCTTATTCAATTCGTTCGCACCCACCGAAGGTTCAGGAGGAAAGTGGTCTGCGGAGGTTGCCAAAGCAAAGGAATTGGGTTATACTGAGCCAGATCCAAGAGACGACTTGAATGGTTTGGATGTTGCCAGAAAATTGACAATCTTGGCGAGATTGGCAGGACTCGAAGTTGAATCTCCTACTTCATTCCCAGTTCAAAGCTTGATCCCCAAGGAATTGGAGAGCGTTTCAAGTGGAGAGGAATTTCTTCAAAAGTTGCCCGAGTTTGACACCCAGATGGAGGAAACAAAGATTGCTGCTGAGAAAGAAGGCAAGGTTGTGAGATTCGTTGGAAGTATCGATGTCGCAAAGAAGGAGGTGAAGGTAGGGTTGGAGAAATTCGACAAATCACACCCAATTGCTGCACTTAAGGGAAGCGACAATATCATCAGCTTCTACACAAAGCGATACGGGTCAAATCCTTTGATCATTCAGGGAGCTGGCGCTGGAGGAGATGTGACGGCAATGGGTGTCACTGGTGATCTTATCAAAGTACTTGAAAGACTGTCTTAAATAATTGCATAATACCATAAAAGTTGTTTCTTGCTCAATCGTTCATAAGCGCGCCGCTGTCTTTTCGAGATTGACCCGCTTGTTCCATTCTCTTCTTCATTCCTTCAGCTGTTTCCACTATCGCTTCTTCTATATTGACATATCCATTTGCCGAAGGCATTGTCAGAATGCTTGGTCTTCTTTGGCCATGTGGTCGCTCATTCAAGCTCGGCGCACGCGGTCGTGGTCTATTTCTTGCTCGTCCACCAATATAAGGCATTTCATATGCCATTAAACGAAATGCCCAAAACACTACGTCAGTCACAACAAGTAGCAGCCAAGGTCCTATGCAAATTATACCCAGTAGAACCTGTGATACGATGTTAGTTTCGTTGCCCTAGAACCAAACATAGACAGAGTACATACATACAAATGTATTGATGGCCCAAACTTCAACAAACGCTAGACTTTCAGGAAGAATCGAAAACCACGACATCTTGTTTGAATAGATTTCCAGCAATCGAAAAGCGAAAACTTCTTTGATGGTGTTGAAAGGTGGCAGTGTTGGGAGTCCGTACGTGTTTCGTATTCTTCTCTTTAAGCTCCAGGATATGTTTGTTGTTGGCAGAGATGTAGTCGCCAGGTATGAGCCCCTTGAATCACGTTGATATGGGTAAATATTGAATAGCATGGGGAGATAGCTTTATCATATCGAAATTCGAAAGGAATGATGAGAAAGTGATAAGAGGGAATCAAGAATGAAAGATGGAATGGCTCAAAAAGTAATGCTTATGACACAAGACAAGCACATACCTGAAAGATTGGAAGACACCCGTATACCAATATCAATCAGTCTATCAGCTTCTAGCCAAGAGCTGAATTCAACTGACCGTGATGATACGGATGATTCGGATGATACGGATGATGATTTCATTCCAAACAATGAGATGAAAGATGCACGCAGATACCGGTATAACATTGAGGAGCAATAGGAAGGAGTGAGTGTCTTGGGTACTAGGTATTTTATTGAGATCGCCCTTGAAATATCCTAAGGATGTTACTATCCCCCCCCCTAAGCAAAGGTTAAATTTTTAGCTTGCAGTACGCCTAAAAATTTAACCTTTGCTTAGGGGTAGGTAGGGAGAGTATCATGTTATCACAACGACGCAATAGAGAACGAACTGCGCGGCCCGGGATGATGATTATCAATTAATGGTTTAAATTTTAGCCTTCCACGTGCCTTCTCACAAGGTTATACTAGTATGCCAAGATAGCACGTGCAGATCTAATCCATAAATGCACGGCTCGTCATCACTAAAATAGATCCACCCACCCACCAAAAATTATTTAGCCCATTTGGGTTGGTGGTTCCATCAAGAAAAAGTTCAGCCTCGAGCTTTCCATCATGCTAAAGCCTCGTTTATACCATAGTCACATCCCACCATCTATTCGAACTTACATTGTTCCATTTTACCAAGGAACATATCGTTGACTATCGAGAGGCTTTACAATTTCTTCAGTAACAATGGCAGGTCCCCCAAATAAAAAGCAGAAGAGGGAGGATTACAGGACTGCGAGAGAGAATGGCGAGGAGAGTAAGCAATTGCCAAAGAAGAAGTTTTATAGACAGAGAGCGCATGCGAATCCTTTCTCGGATCATCGTTTGGCATAGTAAGTACTATTTTGGTTATCAATGTAAAGGAGATCCATTGACTGGTTTTAGTCCTGCTTCCCCAGCTCAAATGGATTGGGCTTCACATTACCCCGCCTATGCAGAGTCTCCAATATCATCGGAAGGATCAGAAGACCCCTCGATAAATACAATTTCTGGCAATATTAAAAAGATAAAGCAAGACGTTGATGTCGCAGATATTGGCTGTGGATTTGGTGGTTTGACTGTAGCTTTGGCTCCCAAACTGCCGAATTCTTTAATTCTTGGTATGAGTTACTTGCTACAACCAGTTCACGCACTTCTAATATTCTTCGATAGGAATGGAGATTCGAGCGCAAGTCACAGAATATGTACAAGAACGAATTAAGGCCCTGAGAGTTCAAGAAAAGGAAACTGGTCTATTTCAAAATGCTTCATGCATACGAGCCAATACCATGAAGTTTATGCCAAATTTCTTCAAGAAGCACCAACTCTCAAAGATTTTCCTTTGCTTTCCAGATCCTCATTTCAAAGCTCGAAAGCACAAGGCTAGGATTGTATCGACCACATTAGCCGCGGAGTATGCTTATGTAGTTCGACCAGGAGGAATCATATACACTATTACAGATGTTGAAGATCTTCACAATTGGATGGTAACACATTTCAACGCTCATCCTACTTTCGAGCGTGTTGCGGAGGAGGAGCAAGAAGCAGATGAATGTGTCAATATAATGAGAACGGAGACAGAGGAGGGAAAGAAGGTGACGAGGAATAATGGTCCAAAGTTTGTTGCTTTGTTCAAACGTTTGGAAGATCCTCCTTGGTAGACGATAGGTGAGGGGAGTATCAAAATATTTGGAAGCGGGCGTCATTATGTAGAACTGATTCTAGTGACCAAGCAATGGTGATCTATGGTTGTTTCACTCCTGATGAGAGTTATGATTGTTGGAAGTCAACTCTTTGATGATCAAATAAAGCCCTAATTCAACACCATACACTCATGAGTTATTCAATTCCCCAAGTAATCTTGATATGCTTCATCTACCGTGACTCGTCAGTCATTCCATTCGCATGTGAGTTGGAAAGATTACGCGAGGTCCCTGAAAGCCGAAAGCTACAACCATTGGGGGAGACCTTAAACACAGCTCCCAAAAAAGTCCCACCAAACATGCTGTTCATAAATACAATCGCCCTTCACAGATTATGGCCTTGAGTCGTCGAGATGTGATCTTAGCTGGTATCGCCGTATTCTTTGCATGGGGATTCGCTACCAATTGGATCCCGACCTTGCGCTGGATTGGGTATGCGTTTGTCGCAGGAATTATTGTACCTATCGTGGGGCTCATAGCCTTGCTTCTCCTCACATCTAGAGGTTCCCGATATGGAGAAGAACATATTGTTCGTCGACCGAAGGGACCTACATTTCTGGCAGTGACGAAATGGAAGAAGGAAATCGCTGCGCTTCGCATACGACAAATACATGTACGGAAGCCGTTGGTCCCCGACTCTTTTATAGTATCATGCGCCCTCGACGACTTTTTAGACCTGATACTTCGCGATTTTGTCACTTCGTGGTATGGAAATATTAGTAGGAATCCGACGTTTACCAATGAAGTCGACAAAACGATAAGGGCTGCTCTCGTCAGTCTGCGAGATCGATTGCTGGCTATAGATCTGGTTGAGGTAGTGACTACTCGTTTTGTTCCTATCCTGACAGGGCATTTCAGAGATTTCTACAATGCGGAGGTTACTATCAGAGGCAAGAATTTAAATCGAAGTGTTACGGAGTCGGATGAGCTGGACCTGGCGATAGCGGCTAAATACAACGATGGAAAGCTACATTCTGCGGCATCTTTGGCATTTTCGGATACGAAGCTGGTACAACAAGAATACCTGAGGGATTTGACACAAAAGCTGTTGCCAGAAATTCTACCAGAGAGTGCTATCGGCAGTCGTGCTGTGGGAGTTTTGATTAGGGAATTGATAGCTTGTGCCGTCCTTTTCCCCATAATGCAAATGCTGTCTGATCCAGATATGTGGAACCAGATAATGGAGGCATATGTATATACCCCAGATCACTTCAAATTTAGTGGTTTGTGCTAATGTTCTATAGGGACGTTCTATGCTTCAGGATAGGTCAACTGTTCGAAAATTACGAGCTGCTCTTGATGAACATGCGTCGCCCGCTCCCAAATCGAACCGCACTGCACAATTTCCAAGATTATCACCGGGGGATCATGAGAGGAGGTTCGAGAAGTTTATTCGCGCGATCCGAAAGACCAACAACTTGTCAGATGCTAGAAGATTCCGCAGTGAGGTATCTAGTCAATTCAAAAGAGATGCTTTGAAGGAAGGGCAAGATCCGGTATACTTGAGACGACTTGATATTGGAAAGAGAATATTGGATGAACGGGTCAATGAACTAGCTGCCACAGGCGAGCGCGGTCAAGCGTTACAATCGGGTCGCAATGGCGTTCAAGCATCGAAGCTCGAGAATGCCTCACTCGTTGATCTACTCCACGATCCTTCTGGCCTCTCATATTTTATGGAATATATGGATAGGCAGAATTGTATGTCCCTCGTACAGTTTTGGATTGTGGTCGATGGGTTTCGGAATCCTCTTGAAGATGATGGTGCAGAAGACGAGGAAGTTCCGACTACCATTGCTCCCTGGTCTGATGCCGATAGAACGGATCTTGCCCAGATCAATGATGCGTATCTGTCTAAACCAGAGCTCAAAGTTCCAGATACATCAAAACGCCTTGTCCAGGAATTCCTGAAGGCTGGAAGCAAGGCAACTTCGAAGCAATACTTCATGGCTAGAAGGGCCATCTTACGAGCTCAAACTGCTGCACTTGAAGTGATGCAAGATAAATTCTTCCAGCACTTTAAGAGATCGGATCTATTCTACAAATGCCTCACGTCTCAGGAGGCTTCAAAAGTTCGGCAACCTTCTCCAGCGCCATCGCTTAATATGGAGAATACAATGCGCAAACCCTCGATAGGTCCTAGAGCAAATACTTCCATGAGCGTGAAAACACGATCTCCTTCTTTCTCAAGAGTTTCATCGAAGCTGGCTCCCAAAAGATCAGATTTGCGAAGGACTGCCATGTCCTTCACCGATTTAACCACTAATTACCCAGATGGAATGTCGAATTCTCGAGGTTCTTTAGATGAAGAAGCCCCCATATTTGACGATGATGACTTGGATAGCGATGCAATGGCAAATTCCATAATAAGTCTTGATCAAGAGCCTGAAGTAATTGTACCAGATAACAACGTTGTGCAAGCCATGGAAGCTGCGTTGAATACCATCATGGAAGATAAACCTGATATTGATGATCTTCGAAGTTCACTATTCGGTCCTAATGATACCATTGACTCGCCAGTTCCAAGTGTCAACTCTACGTCGAACGACATATCAGGCAGGAGCTCAAGTGATAATAAGCGTGCGGATCTATTTGGATTTGAAAATGGAAAAGGTGTCGACAGGCAGGAAAGAACTGAAAAGCCAAGTATAGCATCTCTTGGTCTTGTAAACACTTCATCTAGAATTGGTGTTTTCACGGATAATGATTTGTTTGGAGATGAAGAGAAATTTCTTTCTGACGAGCATGACGATCCCGAGAAAGATGAAGATGAAGATACTCAAGATGAAGTTCACGAAGCAGCTCCTGGAGATTTGGGCCTAGCTGAAGCTATCACACTTCTCACTACTGATATTGATCGACTTTTAGCGCAAGATGCTGTTGTTGATTCGTTGACAAGAAAAGCCGAACTTACCAACAACACAGCCGAGCTTAGAATTCTCCGAAAATCCAAAGCTAGTTTGGAAAGAGAAATTCGTCGCAAGGAACTTCAGAGGCAGCAGTATGTCATTCAAGAGAGTGACAATAGTCTTTATGGACGTTCCACAATCAAAATCAAATCAATCATGGTTGGCAAGGAGGATGATGGCCGAGAGTATGCAGTTTATGTCATCGAAGTGCAAAGAAAGGCAGGAGAACAAATGCCAGCGGCAACTTGGACCATTACCCGTCGCTATAGTGAATTTCATGAACTTCATCAACGATTAAGAGTCAAGTATCCATCAGTACGAAATCTTGATTTCCCTCGTAGACGAATGGTTATGAAGTTACAAGGTGACTTTCTTCAAAAACGACGTGTGGCATTAGAGAAATATCTTCGAGAAATTCTCTTATTACCAGATGTATGTCGGAGTCGAGAGTTGCGTGCATTTCTCTCACAGAGTGCTCTTGCTCCAGAGTTGGGAGATACGAATGTTATCGACAATAAGAAAGACATCATCACCAGATTTTACAACTCAGTGACAGACGGTATGGAGGACATTTTAGGAAATATTCCAGTCCTAGACCAACTTTCAGTCGCAGGGCAAAATCTATTATCGGCCGCCACCAATCAACTCATCACTATGCCCGCAGCTATAAGCGAAGATCCCCTAAGAGCAGCCGAAGCCGAAGCCGAACTAAATGCCTTTGAAGATCGAGAACTTGAACCCTTCGTAAAACCCATCTGCGACATCTTCCTCGAAATTTTCGAGTTAAACCGCGGCAATAACTGGTTACGCGGTCGCGCAGTCGTAGTCGTTCTCCATCAACTACTTGGTGGAACTATCGAGCGGAAAGTTCGTGAAAATGTAAAGGGTTTTATACAGGAAGATGCATTGGTGAAGTATATCTCGTTGCTGAAAGATTCAATGTGGCCTGGGGGACAGAGAAAGATGGATGGAAAGGTTAGGACGCAGGGTGAGAAGAGTAAGAGTAAGAAAGAAGCTAGTTTGATGCTTGCGACGCTTATTCCGGATTTGGTGGGGAGTGTGGTGGGGAGGGTTAATGCTCAGGCGGCTAGTAGGAGGATTTTTGCTACGTTTAATAATCCGAGATTGAAGTAAGTTTTGTTTTCTCCTTCTTGGGAGTTGTTTGGTTTGTTTGATGAGATGGATATGGGACTAATGAATGTTTTAGTGCACATTTGGCGTTCACGTTACTAGATGAGATTGTTGATGTTTTGTTTGGGGATTTGGGTGCATAGGGATTTGATGGAATGGAATGGGATGGGATGAGTGTTTAGCACGGGCGTTGGGATTGGTGGATGAATGGATGGTCGTTTCGATGCATTTTATGTATGGAGTTTGAAGATTGAGATGGAGATTGAGATTGAAGAGGGAAAGTCAATTAGGGTGAAGTGATTGAGTGTGTGTGGATGTTTAGTGTAGTGCAGTGTAGCGTCGTGTGTGTACATATAGGAGGGAATCAGATGTTGGATGAATGAATGGGAAGTTAAATACAAACGAGATGAGCTGCTTGCTATACATATATATAATCAAACTTCCAAGTAAGAACTTCCAAGTATGTAGGAAGTGCGGCCCGTATTGAAATCAATGAAACTAAAGTCTATACCCTACCACTACTTAGTTAGTCTATTGTTAACTATCATACATACATACATACATACATACTCAATCATTACATCAACATCACCACATCATCACCCTCTTTACACTCAACTAAAATCATACTAGACCATATCAACCCCCCTCCCCCCTATAACCATATAACCGAACCTCTATAACCAAACCAAACCTCTAACCAAACTAACCCACCAAACCAAACCACATCATTCAACTCCCCCCAAAAGTTATATTATACTAAACCTAAACCTCCAATAATCCATTCATATCATCTAAAAAGTGCACCCTGCAATAATATACTTACTTACTTACTTAAAAAAACAGAGGACGCATAAAGCTTTGCAGGTAGGTATATATAAAATTGTCTAAAGAAACCAAAACAAACCAAACCAAACCAAATCGACTCGATTCCATTCGATCATATCATAACATAACATATCATAACATATCATTCCAATCAATCACCACTAGAATTGCATCCTATAGTATCAATATATGTAAAAAAAAACCCCAGAGGTATCCATCCACCCATCCACCCATCCACCCATCCATCCAAAAATCTCAAATCCCTACCCCCTCCCTCCCTCCCCACTCACTACCATCACATCCACCATAAAAATCATAGGACGGGCACGATTCTTTAACCTTCCATTCCTTCATATTCATCCACCCATTCATCCACCCATTCATCCCTCTCTTCATAACATCCCATCCTTCCTATAAATATACCCTCCCCTCCCTTTTAACATTTCCAAAAAAAAAGGTCACGACAAAGAATATCCAATCACCATTCCATTTCCCCATTGAATGACCCCAACCAACCAGATCCTACACCATCCTATCCAATTGCTCCAAAAAAATATATAAAAATACTGAAAATAAAGTAGGTTTGCTATGCACCTCCTTTCCCAAATGCCATGTTCCTACCCAGGTCCAATATACAGTGTTTCCCATTCCATCTGAACTCCCAAATATCCCCCAAAACCCCCCAGAGTACGCCCACCATGCAATTCAAGTCAATTAAATTATCATCTCAAGATTCGAGCCAGACACATCCACAACTCTCATCTCCATCTCGCTCCACTAAATCTCGTTCAAAGAGGTCCGAGACGAGACTTCGATCTTGTAGTGGCGTGACGCTGGTAGGTTCCGTCTCATTTAAGTAGATGGTTATCGCCTGACCAGTTGAGTTCATCAAAGGTGCAGCATCGCCATTAGATAGAATTTGATGAGCTACACAGTATGCTGGAATGGTTTGACTACCTTGAGGAATACGACGTTCGGCGACTTTATAGACTTTGGGGTATTCGGGTAGGAATGTGGGGTTATATTCTTGTGAAGCTCCAGATGAAGAAGAACCTTGTGACTGAACTCCAGAAGTAGATGAAGATACATCTGATGAATACGTGTTCTTCCCATTTCCAGAATTATATGTTGAAGTTGGAGAACTAGAAGTGGCCGTAGTGGTGGAAGCTGCGTTGCTGGTTTCACTAACATAAATGAATGCCTCTAGCAAAGTCCCATTCCAATAACAAAACCAAGGTTGGTCTCCCGCTTGAGCTACCCCTTTACGACCCATGAAATCGGCAGCATGTTGTCCACGCTTCATATTTGTTGACAAGGCTTTTTGTGGTAAAACAACTACCTTATTGTATGTCGTTTGGAAAAACCAGGCTGGACCTCGACTAGGATATTGTGAATCATTGACAAGTGTCAAAACTTGACCAGAACTCAAAATTGGTGGTTGGGCGCCATATGGATAATATTGTAAGGACGAGTTTCCATAATTTATCAGAATTTCCTTGCTGGAGAGTTCATTTGCCCCTGGAATATCTTCGATAGTCATTTGAAGTGGTGACATTGCTATAGAGCAACTCCAGGCTGAGCTTTCGGCGGTGTTCAAGATGCAACCACTCTGAGAAGTTTGGGGAATGGTAAGAGGCATAGTGTAAGTTCCCGTCGGAAGCGCTGGAAGGGAAGTAGGTATTGTAGAGAGTGGGGTAGCATCAAAAGTGGTGGTCATGGTAGCATAGACTGTTGTTTGGCTTGATCTATAGAAAAGTTAGCGACCTTTCTTTGGAGGTATAATATGAAAACTGACTGATCATCGTCGTTATGATGCTGCTTGTTAGAATTATTGTGCTTCGGCCTCAGAACAGTAAAAACGGTCCCTAATATAATTCCAAAGAGAACAAAGACCAATACTATCAAAACGACAACCCATACAGGAACGATGCCACACAATTTCCTTTTCGCGGCAACCTGCCACTTCTTTAGTGGAGGCTTTTCGTTATATTCTGCAGCAGCGGTATTGACATGGTGTGAACTTCGATCAGACATTATGCTTCGGGCTGATTGACGTGAGCGAGATGAGCGAAGATCTTCTTGTGATGAGAATTCGGGGTTTCGAGTCGCTAATCCCATACCTCCAGCACCAGATATAGGAACAATAGGAGCAGGCATTTGAATTGTGGGTACAGGCACGGGTGTAGGTACAGATGTAGGTCGTGATTTCCTCGCAAAAGCCTCGTCCGGATATTTGGTATAAGGGGGAAGTTGTTCTGTGTGTCCATCAGGCCCAATAAGATCCGCGGCCTCCTCACCTTCCGGACCTAATCTTCGTTGATATTCATTATTAAGACCCGGGAAACCAACAGGAATGGGTGCAACTGGTAAATGATCCGAATCACTTGAAACTGTACTTTGCGGGTACATGCCATAAGGATGTGTTGGTCCACTTGGACCCGTGTACGACATTTCTTGTGGTGGTGCCGGCATGGTTGAAGTCGTTGCTATACTCGCGGTTCTTGCTAATCGTGATTCTTGATTATACATATTATATGGATGTGATGGTCCTGTAGGTCCTTGGTATGGGCTTTCCGGTCTCATAATTGTTGAATCGCTCGATGCACTTGATATACTTGATGCAGTAGATGTCCTCGTTAATCCATAACCATTTCCATTTCCCGCTGGGGACGCGAATGTGGGACCCCTTGACATTTGACCCATTCCACCCTCATTCCGTAGCGCGAACGAGTCAATTCCTTTTGGTTTTGTTGTACTCGAAGGTCGCGGCGGTGGTGTTGATGTTCTTCTTCTATCTATGGATGGTGATTGTGTTTGTGTTTGAGATTGTTGTGGGTGTGGTGGTGTGTAAGTGTGTTGATTTGAATCCGACGGCCTGTAACCACTACCACCATTTGAAATTCCCATGGCTGCCAAAGCATAATCCTCTTCATCTTCGTCCTGCATTTGCATTGATAATCTTGTCGACATTTGAGACTCCCTCCTATTATGTTCGATATGTGAAGGATGATTGGAATCGCCCATTTTTTCGATTGAGTGAGTGAGCGCCTATAAGACCACGGATGTCCGCACTCCCGAGTGCTTCAACACTCTCACGACGGACACAGCACCTCAATCAAAGTCCGTACGTCTGATTTTTCGCAGAGGAATGTTATATAATTAATCGTCTAATCATCGAAGGGTTATAAAGATGTCGATACTCGTTTGTCGTTATATTCGTATTTGATATGGATTATTATTTAATGAATTTTGATGGGGGTGGTAAGGTGTAAAATGAGTGAATGGGGTCGTGACTCTTAAAGTTTCTTTTTGGATCACAATTAGGTTTTGGGGGGCTCGGGGGGTATTATTTTCGTATTTTTCCAGGAGAAACGGGAGTGTTTGAACTTTGGAGAAGCTGGTTAGACCAGTTACAGTAGAATCCAAGTGAGAAGAAGTAAGCTAAAGTTCCAATCCGAGACAATGAAGTGGATATATACATTCGCTTAATAATGTATACGATCCAATGAAATATCTACTTGAGAATGGTTTTGGGCTTCGAATGTAAACTAAACTCTATAAGTGTTTAGTTTAATCAGCTATGAATGGTTCCTGTTATTAGTATTGATTAGCATTGGCTTGCATAAGAAAAGTAACCACTTTAATCATGGAGCCCTCTTAAAGACAGACTAGAAGTATATGTATGGCCCATGGGCCATGGAGTCTTTAAGACTTAAGTGCTTGTTTGTATGCATTCTAGACTGTTGTACCGGAATTAACCTGCCTACTTAGGTAAGTAGTTAGTAAAATTATGAAAAATCATTTGGAAACTTGGTAAATATGATATAAGCATGACCTGACTCGAATCTAAATAAAGGCAAAGTTAGAAAACAGAACAGCAATTACCAAAACTGTAGGTACATAAGACTTGGAAGAGAGAGAAGATCCCGTTGTTAACTTCCGTTGTACAATTACTACTTTCTTGGTTCAGACTTATCTGTAATACTGTTTAATCGAAACTTTTACAGAGATGTCTAGTATTATCTACCCATCTATGACCATTTATAGATTTAATAGATTATCCTTTTTGAGCATAGTAGTATACTAATAGAAACGAAAAGCCATTCATTCCCCCAATAATGGCTTTATTCATTTCTTACCCCAGTTCAAGTCTTCAGGAAACCAGTGGATAGAAATTGGGTCCTCAAAACCTTTCAAAGTGGCTTGGGTAAAACCTAAACAAACAACAACCTTAAATCCAAAATGTCCGATGATGTTATGATAAAATGCTGTTATCAAACTGGCTCGCTTGAGGGATAAATCCGTCTAATCCGTCTGTCTGCATGCCAATATATTGTATGCATGAGTTGAGTTGTGAACTTGTGATTAGTGTATCATTTGTCTCTGAAGTTATTCCGTCTTATCAACCCGTTAAAGTCCCAGTCAAAGTTCTATAATTTTTCCTACTCTCAGAAGTCTTGCATCGGAATATCATTGATAGAAGCCGGGAAATCAGCGGGCATGAAAATAGAGTTTTCAAACCTTTTTTTAATTGTGAGACTAGCAAAGCCTGACAAGGAATAGCAAGGATGGTGTTGCGATGGTGGTGTTTCTGATGCCGTCAAAAATGTATTTGTTGCCGTGCAGTCAGTGTACAGAGACTCAGAGAGGAATACCCATATAAACTTTCCACCTCTATTTTTTTATATCTTGTATGGATGATTAATAAAGAATGGGGGGTAGAGGGTGAACTAATTGAATGTACTTCCTTGATTCAAAGCCCCAAATGTAATTTTATAGTTGGATAGGATAGGATAATACCAACACCCCCTTCATTCCCTCGCTAACAGGAAAGTCTGTCTATTATTCAATAAATCAATAAATCACTACTTATTAACAGCTAAATATCAAATTAGATTTTTTCCTCTCCCATTCATTTACTAAAGAATATTCGCTCATTCATCAATTATTTCATTATCTATTAACCTGTTGCCTCTTTCGTATCCTGCCCTTGTGTGTGTTGATACCACCACACCAATTCACCAGAAAGTGACATGATATCCATCGAATCCAACTGAAGATGAGGATCGAACCAACTGCCGTGAATGCGGATGATACGAAGTACATAGGTACTCAACCATCACTGATGCACATCAAAGCACATGATCCATTTCCGCTCCATCTTTGAGTATGTAGATACGGTGCTGTATTTATTTTATCATGATATCATCCCTTTGAACTGCAAAATTTCCGATCAAGAAAATCTTCATTCCAAGATATCTACTCCGTAAATTGCAATCCCAATGGTCAAATGAAATAAAATATAAACATTAATTAGTTCTTGTTCAACACTTGGTTATTCGGGAGTAGTACCCAAGTAATATCTTGGAACATTGGCACATGGCACACACTTGGCAGGACTTGGCACTTTTCTAGTCTCATCTTCCCCAATCCAAACATACATCTCCAAAGCTTCAAATTCTTTCATACAGTAAAGAAAAGCTTAATAGAATGATCTAAAATCTAAACTTTTATGCTTAATATTTGATGGATTGAGATACTGAGACAGTGATTGATGTGTTTACTCTCCTCCCCCCTAAGCAAAGGTTAAATTTTTAGGCGTACTGCAAGCTAAAAATTTAACCTTTGCTTAGGGGAGGGGAGAGTAGGGATCGAGACAACCGTATCCCACGAACTTGAATGTTTGACCCTATGCTCAACGCACCAACACCCACCCACCATGACCCAGCATCGAAAGTTTTCAGGAAATCTTTTAGATACTTAATATGGGAATGATCTACTCGGTTTGAGGATCGAAAAGCGTTTAAGTGCCGACGGAAGAAGATCAAGATCTTCCCTTCTTCCAGTCCAGTTACATTCCTTTCGACGTTTCATCGAACCGTCGGCTATGATAGGATAAATATCTAATCTGATTCATCCCAAGATTCCTAACATTCGAAGAGAACTGTTGATGAGCATTCCAATTTAGTTGTTGCAAAATTATACCTTCTATCAACTTACTTGGCAATTTGAAGCTCGAGTTTTTTTGAGTTGATTCGCAACTCGCAACTCGTACTCCTTTCGTACTTCCGATACAAATCCGATGCTAAACTTAATCACGAACGGCCTTTTGGATCAATGGGAAGACCCGTTTCCGTTGTCGACTCCTTGGATCTTGGATCTTTGATTTTCGGCATGTTCCTGGTTCCTGAGCTTAGGACTTGTACTCTTCTTTTACGTTGTAGCTTCTTCTGGAAAGTTAGAAGGTCGTTCGATTTTAGCATCAAAAAGATGATAGGTCGTCGCTTGGATTTGGGGAAGCTAATATCATCCATTCATCGGGCCATCTCCTACATTATTGTAGAATTCCTAGATGTAATAGATTTGAGTGAGATAAAATATGTGAAGATACTTTCGAGATGTACAGTCTTAAGTCTCGACTTACCTTGAATGATAGATTATGTGGAGTTAAGTGATAAGGCTGCACATATCCCACCGCGAGGTAATCTCCATGAACCTAAGCTCCTCCTCACCCAAGGTTCTTAGATTCATTTTGAAGAATTTCGTTCCAAATTCCGAGATCATGATTCATGTCACAGATTAATTGGATATTTTGTCTGAAGTGGAGAGACTGTGGACAGCCAAGATCAAAATATTAATCTTATCTGATCAAAAAGATAATCAAGAATCAAAGATCTTGTCCTGGTCCTGGTCCCAACTCCCAAGCTAACTGTAGAGAAAATTCTTTGAAACTATCCACACTGTCGATGAAACTTTTCCACTCCACCCATACGGTACTCGAGTTATCCGTATGATCTGTAAACATGTGACTAACACTGTGCTCATGTAGATGGCGTGATTATACCGCTGTGCCACAGTCTTACATCGAGAGGTTTTCGTGATGTTGTTCCCTTTCTAGCTTTATGCGCGCGTAGAAGATTCAAGGAAAGTTAGGAAACATATCAGATACTGAATGTTACTTGTTTGTCTATTTGCATCTGATAGAAATGCCGAAGGACGTATTTGATAATTAGATCTGGACTGAGATGCCACAAATTTAATGATCTACCAGCCACTTCTGAAATGGTAAGTTTTCACGAGTTCGGCTTGACTGGATGCTCGTTCCTGCATATAGTCGTAGATATCACAACCTCATTTGACCGCCTCCTCGCACAAACGCCAAATATGGTTAACTGTCCCTAAACCACATCGCTCCTTTATTCTCAAGTCATCGGGAAGTGTAGTTCATGTTATCAAACCATCTCTTCTGGGTCGATTTCATTGTATGATTCCAAGGATCTCAGGAGGTGAAGATGGAGAAGAAGTGAAGAATCCTGTCATGAAAATTCAGGGGTCCACTGCTGGTATACGTTAGTTGAAGGGGTCAATATCTTTAGCAAATCCATAGCACACAGCACCTACGTTAAAAGTACCTACACCTACTTTGAGGGAGTGAATGAGGGAGGGAGTGAGTAAGATAGAGAATCAGATAAAGTATAAATTGTATAGAAATCTTTTGAAGAACAAGAGGGGTAGTATCATTTCTTGAAGAGTTGTCGAAGCCCTTGAAATATTGGTATATATCTTTGAATAGAAGTGAAGATCAGATCACTATCGACTCCTTAAATTCTTCAACTCCTACAACATCATATCGGTCAGTCAGTCAGTCAGTCAGTCAGTCAGTCAGTCAGTCAGTCAGTCAGTCAGTCAGTCCAGTCAGCAAGTCAGCAAGTCAGTCCAGTCACTTCAGTCAGTCCAGTCAGCCAGCCAGCCAGCCAGTCAATCAATCAATCAATCAATCAATCAATCCACTTCTTGTCTTTTCTTAAATCTTACCTACTTATTAGTACTTACAAATTGTTGAGAGAAACTTGACTGTGAATGGTGTGAGTGGTGTGAGTGGACAAGGGATTATTTCCTCTCTAAGCGGTCTACCGACTATCGGGGCTGCGTTGGCGGGTGGTCTAGTGGGAAATTGGAAATATTTTGTTGATACGATACCCTTAATTCTCATCTCATCTCATCTCATCTCATCTTATAGAATAAAAAAAGATATTTCTTTCTTTATTACTTTCCCTCCCCCTCCCCCCTTTTTAATTGTCTTCGAGAAATAAAATCTTTGAACAATACTAATATCAATCTTTGTCTTCTTCAGTCTCATCAAATTTCTTCATTCTTGATTGTACATACATACATACAAACAAACAAACAAATATATTCAAGAACTTCTTATACTAGGAATTTTATCATATATCTTCATATCAAAACCTCAATCTCAATCTCAAAGCATACCGCTCTCTCGCAATCATGTCTACTCGTCCTCAAAATATCGGCATCAAGGCCATTGAAATTTACTTTCCAAGTCAGGTAAATCGCCATGTTCTAACCTCTTCTTGCAGAATCCTCTTTCTTTACTCAGAATGCTAACTTGTGTGCCCTCCAGTGTGTTGCTCAAGATGAACTCGAGAAATTCGATGGCGTTAGTGCAGGAAAATACACAATTGGTCTTGGCCAAACCAAGATGAGCTTCTGCGATGATAGAGAAGGTGAGGATTTGTATATTTGCGACAAATATTGGGACTTTTACTTATTCGTGTCATCTTGCAGATATTTACTCTTTTGCTTTGACCGTTACCTCCCGCCTCATCAGCAAGTACAACATTGATACAAATACCATTGGACGTCTCGAAGTTGGTACAGAAACTCTTCTCGACAAATCAAAATCCGTAAAATCAGTTCTTATGCAATTGTTTGGAGAAAACTCGAATATTGAGGGGATTGATACGGTTAATGCATGCTACGGTGGTACCAATGCTGTTTTCAACGCTGTCAACTGGGTTGAATCCTCCGCATGGGATGGAAGAGACGCAATTGTGGTTGCTGGAGATATTGCCTTGTATGCCAAGGGTGCTGCGCGTCCAACTGGAGGTGCTGGAGCTGTTGCCATGTTGATTGGACCAAATGCTCCAGTTGTTGTTGAGCCTGGTCTTCGTGGAACATACATGCAACACGCCTACGATTTCTACAAGCCAGATCTTACTAGCGAGTACCCAATCGTTGATGGTCACTTTTCCCTCAAATGTTATACCGAAGCAGTTGATGCTTGTTACAAGGCATACAACAAGCGGGAACAAACCCTTAAGCCTTTGGCCAACGGGCATACTAACGGCGCCGTCTCAGAGGAGTCAACAAAGTCACCTATTGATCGATTCGATTATATGTCCTTCCACGCTCCTACCTGCAAACTCGTTTCTAAATCATACGCCCGCATGCTTTACAATGACTACCTTTCCAACCCAACTTCACCAATCTTTGCTGATGTTCCAGCTGAGTTGAGAGATATGGACTACGCCAAGTCTTTGAGCGACAAAGTTGTTGAGAAGACATTCATGGGATTGACCAAAAAGCGTTTCAACGAACGTGTTCAGCCCAGTATTCAAGTCCCAACCATGTGTGGTAACATGTACACTGCCAGTGTTTATGGTGGAATCGTCAGTTTACTGAGCAACGTTGACAGCGCTACTCTTCAAGGAAAGAGAGTTGGTGTTTTCAGTTACGGAAGTGGTTTGGCCGCAAGTTTGTTTTCTTTGAAGATCAATGGCTCCACCGAGGCCATGTCAAAAGCTTTGAACTTACAAGAAAGACTTGACGCTCGTCGAACCGTTGCCCCAGAAGTTTATGAAGAGGTAAGAATGATATTTGGAAATTGACCCCTTGATTCAACGCTAAAATGCAATAGTTCTGCAACCTTCGCAAACAAGCCCATCTCCAAAAGTCATACACCCCACAGGGTAACCCAGACACAATTGCTAAGGATACTTACTACCTCAAAAGTGTCGATGACATGTTCCGCCGAGTGTACGAGATCAAGGCATAAATTCTCAAACTCAATTTTAATTTGACTGCGATTCTTTTTGCTTGCTGCCTGCATAGATTGACTGGGACGGCGATTATTCTTTCTTCGAATTGCATGTCCACGGTTCTCTTATATAGAGCGCGTTATTTGCTTGCATTTGCCCCTGCATCTACGGAGCTGGCGGAGAGTACGGTAAACACAAGTGCTGGGGAGTGGGAGGGGATGGGAAATTTAAATGCATGGATGATTTCAATGAAATAGGAATTTTAATACTTTTTATACAAGATGAGATGTTGGGTTTGGGAGACGAAAAATGAAAAGATTACTGTATGTGGGTGTTGGGTTGAAACTTCTCGGGTCTTGTCCAATACATAGATGTAGACAGACAATGATAGATATGAGAATGAAGATGTTGGAATCTCTGGTTTGGAAATACATGCACTGGAGCCTCTTTTCTTCATGGTGATGCCGATGACTTTGATATGTTACAAGTGGTTATTGATTGGAATACTCGGAACCCTCTCAGTTGATTATTGAATAACAATCTATCCATCATCATCTCGTCTTATTCTACCTCATTCTATCTCTATCATTTCATCTATCACCTCCAATCTCAAACCTCATACATCTTCAATAACCACAACCGCCGCGCCCTTTGATCCCCTTTTTCCTTCCTATTTACAGTCACCTGGGCAGTCCCGTTCTCTCTTGAAGTCTTCACCCTCCTCTTTGTTCTTTGATTTCTCTTAAGAACGATTTCATCGTTTCCTTTCCTTTGTATAATTCTGCTGTATTGATAGTTGATATATATAATGAATAAATTCTTAGCGGGTTTTTTGTTTTTGTGAGTTGTTTCTTTCTCTTTTTTGTTTTTACTTTTTTTACTCTTTTTTACTATGCCCATTTCTCTTGTTTCTGCAGCCTCCTTTTCTCTTCCTGCTTCTCTGCTGCCACTATTCTCTTCTTTCTTCTCCCCCATCCCCTGCTTCGCTTTTTTATTCGTTTATCAAAACCCCCCCCNCCCAACCTTTACACTGTTGGCTGCGAGTATCTCACTCTCGTCCGCTAGTAATTTGGCTCTGGTTTTTTGGGGGAGGATGTGTGGTATATTGTTCCGGGGTACTGGTGTGCATGGTTTCAGATGGAGGAGGAGGAGGAGGAGGAGGAGAAGGAGAGATGGTGAGAAGGTTCCTCCGTCGCTGTCTCCTGATATGATGATATCTTCTAGCTGGGCGGGAGAATGCTAGGATCGGGGTGGTAGATAGAGGAGATTTAGATAGTTAGATAGGCGAGTGGATAATCTAGAAGAACAGCTGGAAAAGGATGTTGAGGCGCAAGTCGATAGCGAAGAGAGAGGATTCTTCCTTCAATTTATTTGGCTAGTTTCTTTTCTTAAGTGCTTGTCGATAACTGACCGGATCTAAAAGCCAATGTGCACCCCCGTGGATATAGAGGATTGCAACGGGAAAAATCACTTCCTTCACCATTTGGGTATATTGCTGGGATGCCGGTACTCGGAGTCTCTTTGGATCTTTCGTCGCACCTCTTCGATACCCAGTCCATTCGCTTCTACGGGTAGCAAACCGGGTTCTTCGAAGCCTCGTCGTGATTCTCCAGAGTGCTTCATCTCCTCGGTAACGCTGGATAACTTTTCCTTCGTATTGTTTGACTCTGGGATATATAACGTGACTTTGATATCTATATCTTTCCCTTAATGCTTAGATCATTAGTGTAGCGGCTTGGGGTTGAGAAATTGGGTTTGGGAGGGGATGTAGGAAGGGGTGGAGGATATTGATTGTGAGTTCGGGTTTGAGGTTCTAGTGGGTGGAATGCGGGGATAGGCTAGGGTGTGGGAGAGCATTGTTATGCTTATTAGGGGCATTTGTGGGAGGAGGAGTTTGGAGACGGCGAGGGGAAGGAGGTATCCATGGTTGGTTGGGTTGCTAGGGTGAATTGGGTTGATAGGGTGAAGGGGTAAACTTGAGGGGATTTCCTCGAGGGTATGTATGTATGTATGTATGTATGTATTGAAGAGATCTCCTCGTCGAGGAGAACAGTGTGAATGGTGGTAGAAAGATGGACCGACCCTCCAAAACCAGGGGTTTTCTTGACGAAATCACCATGACATCTGCCCGAATCCCACTCGAACCATTACAAAATAGCAACGCAGTACAAAAAGCACGGAAAGATGAACAAAAGAATGGCGAAATCGTTAGAAATGCGAAACGCCACTTACTAGGTAGTCAGTCTATTGATACATGGTATAACCCCAATTCACCTAGCATATGCGACGCTAATACGCTTGTATTAAACACCGCGGGTGGTATAAAATAATGTGCATGTTGTCCGAAAGGTCTGTTGCTAGCAGGTTCATAGTGGTTGGCGTTGATGTTCGGGATTTAAGGAGTTGGAAAAGGATTTTATTCAAGCGAAATACTTCTAGTTTGCTAGTGTCGATCATAGAAACCAGATTTCATATAATTTTGGGAGAGTACTTCAGGGATATTGAAAATATATCAAATAATATTGAAAAAGCTCATCATCTCCTACTCTACTCCACTTTGAATCTCGGACTGAATACTCCTGCTATAGCAAAATCAACTTTCCTGCCAATTCATAACCCTCTCTTTTCGCGTTGTAATTGCAATGTACAGTCTCCCATTAGATTTTATCATTCTGCGCTACGTATTATATTTCAAGATCTCCATATCCAGTCATTAACACCCTAACGCGCCGTTCCATGCAATTTCATTGACTCCAATCATGCCGGTACTGAGTTTGTGCTTATGCTGATCCGCTTGCCTCTGGCGTTCCATTTGTAGTGGTGGTGACGGTAGGAATAGAGCTGGTGGTGACGGTAGGAATAGAGCTGGTTGTGACAGTAGGAATGGAGCTGGTGCTCTTATTGGCAGCTGCCATTTGCCAAGCTGGAATCTTTGCTCCTCCTGCTGGTGCACCAGTACTAAATGGACTAGCACTTCGACCTTGTAGAGATGCTACGGTTTCGGTATTCGAGCTAGTACTGACTGGTGCTGGTCTAGGAGTAACGCTTTCAATTGGGGACTCCCCGGTCGGAGTGGAGTTGATGGGAGCGGTAGTCGAAGTGATAGGAGTGGCATTCGAAGCCATGGGTGAGGGAGACGAGGGTAAAGCTGCACTTTGAACTCTGTTGTATGGGTTCATGTTCGAAGATGATGGATTCATTCTTTGACCCATCAATGTCTTCAAACTCTTCAATTCAACAGCCAACTCCTTCAATCTATTATCGGTTGCCTCTTTCTGTCCTTCCATAGCTCTAGGTATTAAATCCTTGAGCCCCCTAACCTCATCGCCTATGCGTCGAGATTCTTCATCCCTTCTTCGACTCGCAGATTTCAGTTCGTTAACTACGGTCTCTACTTCCGTCAAGGCTATATCTAGTCGTTCTGTTCGTTCTTGCTCGGAAGTTTTGAGGGTTTCGGTGTCTTTAGCTAATTGGTCGAGAAGAGAAAAAGCCTTCTCAAAAGAATCATCAATTTCTTTCTTGTCTTGCTCGAGTTGTGGAGGTGTGGGAGGAGCAATCATTGGATAGATATAACGCTGTATGTGTTAGTGAAGCCAATACCTCCAGATAATCTAGACCTATCTATACCTTAGCTAGGAAATATGCCCCATATCCTATCCCACCCGTCACTGTAGCCATAATGAACCAATCTCTCCAATCTCGTTTTGGTAATTCGGGTGGCGGAGGCTGTTGCCATGGATATTGTTGATAACCTCCATACCCAGGTTGAGGTTGTCTTGCGACCTGATATTGTGGTGCATAATTCGAATAGTTTTGCGGTGCTGGTGATTGTTCTCCGCTGGCTCTTCCTAATGCCGCATCTACTTCCTCCTGTGTAAGATTTTTGGACTGTAAAAACGCGATTCGATTCTCCAAGGGTGATGCAGAGACACTTGGATCCTGGAGAACTATTGAAATATTAGAAATGTTGAAGCCATCATTATTCGAATGTTCTCACATGTAACCTAGTGACGTATCAGTATTGTGTTTTGCGCAAGAGCTAGAGTAACTTACAGCAGATACCACGAGATCCTCACGAATCGCCATGATGAATATAGATGAAAAGAAATGGTCAAATTCTTCCTTCACCGTCAGGAGAATACAAAGGTGTGAAATCTGGGGAACTTCAACATATCCACATACTAAAATGTGAATGGCCGGAACCGAGGCATCTCGAGCCAAGGTTGTCCGGATTGATTCCTAGTAGTCACGTGATTATCTTATCTATCTTTCGCGCTAAACTATATCTGATTGTTTACTTTCTCCAAGCGTTGGCCCTTCGATACATCAAATTCAAGATGTTTTGTTGTCGCAAATCCACATCTCTGTGTGAATAATATTTCACGTAAACAACATTTTCGAATATTCAATATACAACATCTTTCACATAGAAAGAAGTTGATTCCATTCATACTTCAAGGAAAATCCTCATTCTGGAGGAAATTTCTTGATAATGTCGCAAGACACAGGTCTTTTCTCCGTGCGCCGACCCAGAGAGGTAAGGATCCATTATACCCCCCCTTCAAATGTCTAATTTAGAAGTTGCTCACTCAAGATAGACACTTGGAAGTATCAACTACAATTCAAGTCTCCCACAACCAGCATCCGCCATGAAAAGATCGAATTCTATCGGTGGTTATAACAATGCACCTTTTACTGCCAGTCATGTTCGTACTGGAGCCAGACAATCTCTCGCACCTTCGCGGCCAAATCAACCTCTATTCTCCCGATCATCGTCGGGCACAAATTTGGCAGATATAGGAACTTCATCGGTGAAAAGGACTTCATTTCAGAATAGTAGTGGCCGGAAAAGTTTGGCACCACCTCAAATGGGTCGCGCATCTGCGGAAGGGACAGAACGTCGAAGCAGTGTGTATCGATCCAGGAATTCAACAAATGGATCAATGGGCCATCAAAGTTTCTTTCAGACCGGGCCTCAACCAGCTGGGGTACCGAAAGATCCTCGCCCACTCAGAGATCGAGCTTATCAGGGAAAAATTGGACAAGAACTACTAGAATACATGGCCAAGAATAATTACGACATCGAGATGAATCATAATGTATCGGCCAATACTCTGAAATCGCCAACGCAAAAGGACTTTGTATATATGTTTCAATGGCTTTACCACAGAATTGATCCAAGTTATCGTTTCCAAAAGGCCATCGACCAGGAAGTACCTCCCATTATGGCCCAGCTACGTTATCCATATCAAAAAAGCATTACAAAATCCGCATTATCAGCTGTTGGAGGCGCAAATTCGTGGCCACTCTTTCTTGGATTATTACATTGGATGATGCAACTCGCTCAGATGTTAGACGGATACAGTACCGAACGATACGATGAGGCATGCGCAGAAGCTGGTGTTGATGTTAGTGGAGATCGCATTATTTTTAACTTTCTTAGCAGTGCATATCGAGATTGGCTTTCTATGGACGAAGATGCCGGGGATGATGATCAGGATCAGGTCCTTGCACCACATATCGAGGCCATGGCACAGGAATTCAACAGAGGAAATTCAAAATATCTCGAAGAAATGAGCGTCCTTGAAGGAGAGCATGAACGACTGCAAAATGAGATCAAAGAGCTCGAAAAGAATGGCTCGGATATTGCTAAATTGGACAAAGGCTTCAAGGCTATGAGAGAAGACCTTGTAAAATGCGACGGGTTCGAAAATCTCATGAATCAAAAGTGTGAGAAATATGAGACTCGGATTCGATTCTTGCAAGATGAGCTTGACAAGGTCTTGCAAGAACTTAAAGAAGCATCTGATGAACGATCAAGACTTCAAGAGGAGATAGATAGTAGGGGTATGAGTATGCAAGACATCGATCGCTTGAACTCTGAAATGGAACGACTCCAAAAGGGACATGAAGCTTCGCAACAAAGATTGGAGGAAGCGAGGAGAAAGGTGGCTGAAAAGGAGTTGGAAGCGAATCGAAAATTGGAAGATTTGGAGCGCATAGTGGAAAAATACAACAGTCTGGGATACCAGATAGGACTTATTCCATCCACCGCCATTAACGCCAAAGGAAAGGACTACGAGCTACAGGTTATTGTCAATGAAGGGCCTAACTTCTCGGCATCGCAGATGGCAAGTTCCCATGCTGGTGCGAGAGATGGCGATAGACTTCTTGCCGATCCTATGACGGGCTATCAACCAGCTCACATATTAAATTTGGATCTTCGAGGACATGTAAGAAACAGCTTTATTGGACTTCGAAAAGAAATATCCGAACGAAGAACACTTGCAGTTGAAGAAATGGAGAAACATAACGATTTGCTTGACAATATCAAAGAAGCCATTGACGACAAGAGGGGTGAAGTTGAGGCTTTGGAGCACCGCGTCAGAGCTGCAGAAGAGGAGTATGAAAAGACTAAAGAGGTAAGCGCATCAAGCACGATTCAGAAATTAGCAATCGCTAATGTACAAATAGGTCACAACAACTCAAAAACTAGCTTCTGATGCACAAATTGAGAAGATGGAGAAAGAGCTAGCTAAAATGCGAGCTGGTCTCACAGAATCCGTTCAACTAATGGAGCAGCGTGAGATGAATACAAACATTGAGTAAGTAGGCCCGAGGTAGTCATATAGCAAACCACTAACATGATTTAGGTATGAACAATTAACTCTCCGAGCCAACACTCTTCGTGAGGAGTTGCATACCGAGATTGAGAAGATGTTAAATGACATCATCAAGTTCAAGGTTCATATTCAGAAGAATCTTGAAGATTACGAAGGATTCGTTGTAGATGAGGTTGAGCATGAACTAGGAGGTGATGAAGAAATCAGAGATGACAGCCAAGATATTGAAATGAGTGGATGAATTGTTTGCTTTTTTTTTCCATGTCGGATATCATGTTGGAGTAACACATCCAGGGTTCTTTTGTAATTGGGGGTCTCTTCAGGTGGATATGGATGGTCAAGGGATTTGACAAGCAAGGAGTTACATTCACGTTTTGGATGGTTTGGTGTTGTGGTTTGATCATGACTTGACTGGACTTGACTTGACTGGACTTGACTGGATTGGACTCTCTCTTTGGAGTTACTATGTCCACGGGTTGATACAGTATATCTGTACAATTATGAGAAATGCTCTAAATTCAATGATCTGTATTACTTGATATTGATTGACGGACGGGATATAAATGAATGCACCTGCAGGCTGCATGAGACTTGGAAAATGTTGGGAAACAACAAGAGAAGCTGGAAGGATGGATATGATGTACCTACTAGATAGTTTAAACTTGCATAGGTTCATTCATTTTACTTTGCTGTCCACGGGTGTCTTTTGATTACTAGGAACTTGGTGGTAAAGTTCAGATCTGATTACTAATAAGTAAACATGACTAGTACCGGTAGACAAATAGACAAGGTACGCCGGGCGGTACATAGTATACACGTAAGGCCAACAGCTGATCGAAGCGTTGAGGAATCTTCTGTTTAATTATTGAATTGTTTATATACTTCCAAGTTTATTATTACTATTATTAGGTAAGATTGCTTTACTAGGTTGATATAGTAAAAGTATGGTTGGTATGTAACATATTTATTATGTTCATGTGATAATTTAATAATAAAACCTCCACCTGGCACCAGCTTATTCTCGGCTCATCTTATCCGGCTTTGTTTTTTATTTTACTAGGTACACATATTTTTCCCGCATTTATTAATTTCACCCCGGCTATATTGATTATCGTACCCTCATCATAAAAATTTCCATCTACTCGCTAGCGTCTCCTCCTCTCACATCCTCCCAATCTGAATAATCTAAACTCTTTTTTCTCAACCCATCCATCCACTCATCCATCCACTCATCCACTCATCCACTCATTCCACTCATCCACCCATCTTCCCCCTTCTTATTAATTCATCATCCACCTCTTTTTTTTTGATCCCCACTTTCTTGTGCATATCCAGTACCTGAGGTTAAGGTAGCTGCAGCAAGCATTGATCAATTTACATTTGATTGCATCTCGCGTTTATACTTTACGGACCACTGGTTCTTGAGATATTATTCAAGAAAAAGGATATTACAAGTATCTTCATTTGCGATCGCGACGACGGCGGCTGACCTCGATCTGAAAAGAAAAGCTCCCGCTTTCCTGTGCCAGAAGTTGAAACGGAAAGTTTTCAACTAAAAAAACAACCATCATATCAACAATAACGTCAACTTTATTAACTTCAATTCTTCAAAATGACCGAAGTTTCCTCCACCAGACTTTACCTGGGAAATCTCCCTCGTAATGGTAAGCTGATTCAATACCCTCAATTGGTATGCGACACTTGATAACTTGTTTACTAACAATTTAAAATAGCCACCAAAGCTGATGTTGAAGCTCATTTCAATACCCATGGCACTGGCGAAATCACCGAGATCAAACTTATGAATGGCTTTGGCTTTATCGAATACAAAGATGCAATGGATGCGCGCGACGTCGTTCCTGGTAAGGAAATCAACAACAACGATAAACCATCTCGAAAGCGATCACAATTGATAACATATTTTTCTTCACAGCCTTTCACGGTTCCGACTTTATGGGCGAACGCTTGACTGTACAATTCGCCCGTGGTACTCGTAATCGCGATACCTTTGCCAATACTGAGCGAACTGCTCCTCGTCCCAGACGTACCCCTCATCGAATGCAAATATCTGGACTTCCAGGTGAGACCAGCTGGCAGGTCTGTTTACCCCGTTCCTTCATCCGGACTCATGGATCTCAATTGTTGCTATTTGGACTATATAATACATAATTTTTGGACGCCTTCCCTCCCTCTATATATACCGTCACTGGCCAAGTTACCATTGTAATCCTGGTCAGCGACGCGCTTGTTATGGAATTTGTATTTTCATACCATAACAATATGCTAGTGCATTTGCGCGGGCGGCCAGGACTTCATCGACTCAAATAAACGTTAATCGCTATTGGCCTTTTTTATCATGTCCCGACTTCCTTTCTGCTATTATTGCTTGCTATTACCCTTGCATATCCGGATTATGGTCATTCTGCGCTGGATAGATGGCCAACCTCTGGAAGGTGGATCAGCTACCTTGAAAGGATATATTCCTGGCTACTAATTTTTAAGGGCAACATCCACTCCTTGGCATTTGCACAGCCCAACAGTCCAGGACAACAACTTACGTGGACTTCTGGATATAGGATCTTAAAGACTTCGCTCGTCAATCTAGCCTTGACGTCGTTTACTCGGAGACTGGCCGCGACCGTGATGGCAAAGGGTAAGTGGCGCCTGGATCGTTTTAATTGAACAATCATTAATACTTAACTAAACAGAAGCTTTGTCGAGTTCGAGACCGCTGCAGATTTAAAGACTGCAGTCGAAAAGCTCGATGGTCGTGAATTCAAAGGCGCCCGAGTCACTTGCACTGCTGATGTAAGATTTAGTTTCATAGTTGAATTCGCATCAAAGCTCATGGCTTGGCGTTGGAATTGTTCTGGGTGAGGTGCTAATGGGATGAACAGACTCAACCGGATATCCCTCGCGATCGTGCTAGATCTCGATCCCCAATTCCTCGAGGAAGACCTTACCCCATCGATGATTATGATCGACGCGGTCCACCCCGTGGTTATAGCCCACGTCGTGATGCTTATCGTGATCGAAGCCCGCCTCGTCGTAGTTATTATGATGATGATCGTGGACGTTATGGCCGTTCCCCTCCACCTAGACCTCGTGGTCCAATCGATGATTACCCGCCACCACGTCGTAGTGGTTTCGATGATCCTTATCGTCGTGATTACCCTCCCGCTGATCCATACGTCAACGGCCATGGTAGACCACCTTATGACCGTCCTCTTCCAAGAGATTACCCACCAAGAGATGCCGGATATGCTGATGACGGATACCGTCGTGGCCGCTACTGGTAAATCATCCTTTCCAAATAGGTTGCCAAAAAAGTAACCATTTGGATTCTGCTCACATAACATAGATTTTTAATGACAACGGGGTGGGATATGAAATGTTTTTCTATTGATGATTCACAGTGAACAGGCCAAGGGGCGTTTTGAGGTAACGTCTTCAAGTGGTCTTTCACGGAAGGTTATGATGTGAATACACGGATTTCGCTAGTTGGCTTTTCAATCTTGTTAGGTTTTTCTTTGCTCAATCTAAAAGCATACCCGGGGATCGATCTCTTACATATCACTGTACAAGAGAACATACCTTTCCTTCGAGGGGTGGGTCTAACTTTAGTTATGACATTTACCTTTACGACATGTATTCATAGAAATCAATGATTATTTATTTACGAAGTTCATATGTTTTGTGACCGCTATTTACTTGGTAATGATATATATTCTTACATTATATGTCAATCTCGCATAGCCAACCCATTCTGACTTGACCAGTCTGGTATATAAAAACGCTAAACCACCTCGTCGTCATTATAATATGATCTATCCTAAAACTCCCTACTCTCCCCAATATCACAAACATCAAACACACCCGTCTCGGGTAATTTCTTCCACGCCAAAGCTTTCTTCAAGAGTTGAGGGGGTTCCATGACAGCTTCAGGGGTTAATACCCAGGTTCCCCAGTGGATTCCCA
>NGKG01000028.1:89922-108563 GCA_002162505.1 Myriosclerotinia scirpicola | reverse complement strand
GCTTATTTGTTTGTTTGGTGTTGGTTTTAGGGGTGATTTGGGTTAGGTTGAGATTGATGTTTATGGGTTGTGGGCTTTTGGGTTTATGGGTTTATATTGGAGGTGATGCGATGTGATGTATGTATGAAGTTTATTATGGGCGAGGGATGGTGGGTGATGAAAGGAAAGCGAAAGGGATGGTATGTAGTATGTATTGTTATGAAGAGGTGATGACTATCAAATAAAATAATAATAGTAATAGTAATAGTAATAGTAATAGTAATAGTAATAGTAATAGTAATAGTAATAGTAATAGTAATAGTAATAGTAATATATTCAATAAAACGATTGTATACACTCTCGTACTTAAAGTATATCAAGAATCGAAGAAATCTTTCCACCAACATCCGAAACAGCCGCATCCGAAGCAGAAGGCGAACTAGTAACACTAGAAACATCTATGACAACACTGCTTACACTTTCCGCGACCGTAAAACTCGCAGCACTAGACAAAATAGGACCGCTTTGTACACTCGAAGCACTCGAGAAACCCCCAGTAGAAGAAATCATCGTAGTCATGCCACTAGTCCTGGTAGATGCGGCACTGTACACACTCACTTTCCCATCTCTTTGCTCTCATAGCAATCGACTGTCCTTACCTTGTATTATCTCCATTCTTTTAGCATCTGAATCTCATTTATATTCCAATTTCTTGATTCTTTTGATAGACTCTTAACGGCAAAATGCAGCTTCTACCGTATCTTTTTACCGCAGGCCTAATTGATCAGACAGTAGCTGTTAGTATGAGCAGTCGCTTCACGGTCTCGTCCACTTGTTCGACCTCCAAGGTTGATGATATGTTGACGGAAACAATCGACATGGTAGATACTGCGATTAAAGGAATCGACACCCTCCTCAATGCTGGAATCAAACTTAACCCCAATGCTGCTTCTGATGCCACAAAATCTCTTTTGCTGGCTGCTGGCACTGCCTGGGGAATCACGCAGCCTAAATGGTGGCAATACTCATTGAGTGCACCTGATATTGCTCAGCTGAAAGCAGCTCAATGTATGTATACATCACAACATAGAACGAGTACAAAGTACAACAAATCTGATAAAAATATAGCCAATTACCAAAAGCTTTACACAGCTTTAAATTCCGGCACGGGAATGACTGCAAGCGACAACACATTGTTTTGTGACGATTCAACATTAAAATGGACTACTGTATGATCTAATTACCACTTGAAGAGACATTGGAACTGACAATATCCACAGAAAGCAATCGATATCTTCCCAGATGGCGGTACCGCGACAACACATTGTTTTGTGACGATTCAACATTAAAATGGACTACTGTATGATCTAATTACCACTTGAAGAGACATTGGAACTGACAATATTCACAGAAAGCAATCGATATCTTCCCAGATGGCGGTACCATGACAACTGAAGAGTACTGTAAGTAATAGATGTTCAATATAATGCAGCACTGGCTAACACCAATTATCTCCAGTTAAGGCTCAAGGTTACAAAGATACCAGTGTTGTCAAGGGGTTATGGAAAGATCCAGATCACAAACGTGGAAAGAACTACAACTTCATCATCGATGAATATAACGGAGGTCGAATGTGCGGGCCAAAATCTGCTGAAGCTATTACATACTTTCAGAGCAAAAACATGTTCATCTGCCCCAATGCATTCAACAATGCCAACTATAAAACTAGCTTGAAAATCATGAGGACAACGACAGCTGAAGTTCAATGGGCTGATGTCCGATCACTTCCTGGAACGTTCTTGCATGAAATGATGCATTTTCTTGATTTAAACCCACATGGTAAGATGTCTCTTTTTTTGGTTTAGTTAACATCTTGCTAACAAAAAATATAGTTAATGATGAGAAAATTACCGCCAATGGAGTAACAATGACAGCATACGGTCTGATTGCACTCTGGATTTTGGGTGGTAAATCTGGAGCAGAAACTGTAGACAGATCAAAGGCTTTGACGAATGCTGATACCTATAATGTTTTCGCAACGATGACATATCTCCAGTCTGCAGATTTTGCTGGTTAAGCTTGCTTCATGAAAGAATCAGAGATCTTTGTTTCGTAGGAAGGTGTAGATTAAATGAATAGTGAACTTCGTACCTAGTTACATATACATTCGTATCCGAACAGGTATGCAATGCAATGATCCGGTTGACATTTGCCCAGAGTGCAATGTGCTGCTTGACAAGTCTGTATGCTCAGAGTGCATAATTTGATTGGATAAGGATTGAACCTCTGATGAGTATGTAGCTACGCCCGGAACTGTAGAAACGCGATGTTGAGCGCCGCAGAGAAGGAGAGACCCTTAAACAACAGAAACAGAAAAGTGCGAGACATTAGGAAAGGTTCTAATTTATGCAAAGAGTAAGCGAAGTTGAATGGGAAAATGCATGTCCCTAGTACATCCCAATTATCAGCAACTTGGTGAGTTAACACAAAAGCGCCAACAGCTCCAAGAAGTCGACGGGCAAATACAGGAGCTTGAAAGTTTGAACTGGAATACAAAGTTAAACGCCTCCAGGAGTTGGCGACCATTCCATCACATTTGCCCTCCATCACGAACTGACTTCAGCTGCAACAGAAAAACCTCCGTCTGTATCCGAACTGTACAATCTTATTCTTGGGCGCTTGAGGAACACCCCAAATCGTTCAAAGAATACAACGCCTATCCGCTATACCTTGATGGCCGACGGCGATTGAACATCCATTGTATTGAAACCATTGTCATTGCCGTTGAAAGCTTCATCATACAGATATTCAGGATACTCGGATAGTGAAACTGTGGTAAGCCATATTGGGCTTGTACACAAGAAATCAGGGAGGAAGGATAGTATAAAACCTTCGAAGTGGCTGTTAAGGGCCCAAGGGTACTGATGTTATTGATATTCAGCTCAATCGTGTTAACGTCTAAATGAATTACCCACAGCCTATCCCCTAGAATGCCAATAACGGCCGTCTGGGTCTTCCTGGAATGCTTTTTTCCATAGAATAATAAAACCTAATTGGTTCAAATAAATAAAAGTAGTATTTGAAAAACTTATTCTTTAATTAATAATTCAGATGCAAAATCTAAAGTTTTACTTCTAAAAATATATAAGTATTAAAAATTGAATATGATATAAGTTTGAGTATAACAATAATATAAAATTAAAAAAAAAACAATTGAAAATTTATAGAATCCTGATTATCTAATTAATTAGTAAGATCTATGCTGAAGCGAGACGGCCGTTATTGGCATTCTAGGGGGGAATTTTAGTCTCGACCTTGACACAATCCAATTATTCCCATTCCCATTTCAGAAATACCAACATGCCATCTCATCTCCGGGTATTTGTTCCACTGATATGCTATTGTAATGTTTCTTATGTTCTTGAAACTTTTAGATGGTAGATTATTTCTTCGCTTTGTACAAAGGAAGGCGACTTTGCCACTGTATTTGAAGTCTCGGCTAGATTGCCTAGTAGCATTAGCATTTGTACTGAAAATACCTCATCTAGAACCCCCTTCCACAGAGAGTTTTACAGTAACTGTACGGTAATGTTACTGTGATTATCGAATCAATATCAATTATCAACTTTCTGAGGTTTTTACCAAAAATCTGCTACACTCACGTGATTCGTTTGCTTGGACTTCTTATCCAGCCTCGATAGCGTGAACTTATCTCCTCCAGAGCAACCAAAGCAAAGCAATTATTACCAACCATGGCAGATAGCACACGATCAGACCGCGCACATGGTCGCAGAAGAGATTCGCGTTCCAGATCACCTCGGCGACATCATTCGCATTCTCATCGAAGACGATCACCGCATAGTAACCGTCATCGAAGCCAAAGACCGACCGAAGCGGCACCAGAACCTTTACCATACAATTGCAGGCCGATCACGAAGCATGATTACGAGAAGTTCAAACCAATGTTTGCATCATACTTAGATATTCAGAAAAGCATATTTCTAGATGAGTTAGGAGGCACAGAAGTCAAGGGAAGGTGGAAGAGTTTCGTTGGAAAATGGTAAATCACAAATCCCAATTCTGGCTCTACAAAGCCTTGGGAGTATTGGCTAACATGTGTGAGGAATCGTGGAGAACTTTCAGAAGGTTGGTATGATCCATCAACCTTGCGAAAAGCCCAAGAATCCGCAAAAGAATACGAGAAGGAAATCGCTCGAGAATCTAACCTGGCCTCATCGAACGAGCCTTCATCGAGTTATGGACAGCGCGAATTCGAGCAGGATGAGCCTGGCAGAGCGGAAGACGATCAAGACGACAGCGATGATTCAATAGGCCCAACTTTACCAGGACAGATAACCAAGGCTAGAAGAAATAGGCTGGGACCCAGTATACCAAACATGGAAGATTTGGAGCTCAAGAGAGGTATTTGCATCGATGGTTGACAGGCGGGAGTATTACAGTTTCTAACGATGTCACAGAAATGGCCGTCGAAGACCAAATAGCTCGGCGCGACGACCTGAGATTAGAGCGAAAAGTCAATCGGAAAGAACAAAAGGAAGCATTGGACGAATTGGTTCCTCGCGCTGAAGCTGGAACACGAGAACGTCAATTGGAAAAGAAGAAGGAAGTTAATGAAAAGATGAAGTCCTTTAGAGAGAAATCTCCAGGTGCGGCAGAAGTTCCAGATACCGAATTAATGGGCGGGGATGATGGGATTGAAGGATTCAAGAAGAAAAAGGAAGAATTCGAGCGTAAGAAGAATGCAAGAGAGTTAAGGAGGGAAGAAATAATGAGAGCTAGGCAAGCTGAAAGAGAGGAGAGACAGCAGGAGTACAGGCAGAAGGAGGATGGGACTATGGCTATGCTCAAGGCTTTGGCTAAGCAGAATTTTGGTTGAGCAATTGGAAATGGGAAATAGGATATCACAAACACGAATACGGCCTTTGATAACCAGAGTTTTAGCGTTCTTCATTAGACAAATTATTTTGATTTCTGCCTTTTCGCAGGAAGCATATTCGAGAGAATCATATTCAGCCTTGCGCAGCCTTGTACAAAGCCGAGCCGGAAAGAAAATAAATCTATCCTCGACCTCTTCCATGATTCCATCCCACACAAGCACGCATCGACGCAAAATCTGTCCGAAAAAGCAAACCTTGGAAGCAGAAGAAAAGAGATTAGATATCCGATACATCGTACAAATTGACCAATCACTGTAACTGTCAGGAATTAAAAATACCCCTGATTCTCCCTGACGCATGCGGGGTTATCATAATGGAGGTCGTTAGGAAGAGGATGATATACACTGGGCTGAGGGTCAATCGATTCCGTTATTTGATTGAATTCAATCGTGTTGTTAGTCTAAATCGTCACACAATAAGCACAACGACAGTCCAGGCTGCGAAACAGAAAATCCAGGGCCCGAAAAAATCTCCAAAGCCTCAGCAGCAATACAAGTAGAGCTTCCATATGCGGATTCCATGGGGCCACAGCTAACCTCCCCGCAGAACTCCAAGCCCAAGACAACCTTTGAGCCCTACTCCGCCTCCACCCCCTCCATCACCAAAACAACATCCACTCCGAGGTAGAAAATTCGCCTTGATATGTAGTGGTCTCGCGGCCTTCATATTCGCTGGCTACTCTTCCTACTTGTTTGTACTACTCAATAAAGAACCAATCGAATCGTCTAAGACCCAAACTGATGTATCATCCCGTTATGATACCATCGCGTCTACATTTGACTCGGAAGTCGATTGGACGGAATGGAGTATGGGAATAGCAAAAATGCGCAAGCAATTGGCGCAAGAAGCATATGGGGATGTGCTTGAAGTATCCATTGGAACAGGGAGAAACTTAGAGTATTATGATTGGGATTTCAAAGGATTCAATGGTGTTGGAAAAATTCAAAAATTTGGTGGTATCAAGAGAGGGAAAGTCAAGAGTTTTACGGCTGTTGATAAAAGTGGTGAAATGTTAGAAGTCGCCCACGAGAAGTTTTCGACAATGTTTCCAGGAGTCTTGGGTGTGAGATGGATTATTCAAGATGCCGCCGAGAAAATACCTGGACCTCCTCGAAATGCGAATGAGACAAGCGGGAACAAGGAAGCTAAATACGATACGGTAATCCAGACTATGGGATTGTGTTCCGTTGCCGATCCGGTAGGACTGTTGAAGAATCTGGGGGAGTGTGTGAAAGAAGATGAGGGGCGCATATTGTTATTGGAGCATGGAAGAGCAAAATGGGAATGGTTGAACAGAGCACTGGACAATAGCGCAGAAGGGCATGCAAAACAATTCGGATGTTGGTGGAATAGAGACTTGGGCAAAATTGTCGAAGAGAGTGGACTTGAAGTTGTGGATATCAAGAGACGACATGGCGGAACGACCTGGAGGATTGAATTGAAGAAGCCAAAGGCGATATTGAAAGACGGTGGCGTGAAACTTGCAGTGGAAGAGAAGAACTTGGAAGCGACAAAAAAAGCATGGTGGTAAATATCAGTCGAGTCGCCTTTCATTGCATTGCATTGATATTACTGTACCAACATGTCAGCATACCAACGGGCTACAAAGATACGCATCGGAGTTATTGTACGGTCAGAAGGCGATATCACAGCAATCATCCGATAGTTTAAAGGACTTTCAACCAGACTGTTTATGTTCATGGTCTCATGGTTCACAAGCACATATTATCACATCTTCTCAATTCTCAGCATGGAGTCCAGTTCAGTGCCTGGACCCAAGTGGTCGTCTAATCGAGTCAGGCTTTTAAATGAGAGAAATAGTATGATCTTACTTTTAGTAGGCGTTCGACCTCTTCCTGATATTTTATCGAGGCAACCCCGGATCTTATCTTGCATACATACTTAGTAATATCAGCAGAACGTTATGCAGTATCCCCTGTACGGCGATTCCGCAAATGACGTCATAACTTTTGGATAAGTTGTGGCTACAAATACATGAGCAAAATGTTCAATGGATGTTTTGCTAGGGCAAGATAACTATGAATTCAGTCGCCACGAAAATGTCTCAACTACTCATCAATTCCCATTTTCGTTATCTTCATTCGAATGATTACAAGATGATATATCCTCATATCTCCTATCACGTGCCAGGGGTCTAGATAGGCCGTTCCCCGGCCGGAGCATAAGGTTACAACTTACGGCACGGTAAGGGTGGGTCTTAACTACCTAGTGAACTGCATGACCCCATGTTAATCTGAACTAAAAAATTAGTTAAAACACAATTCTTTTACATAACAATTACCTTGAATTTTTACCAAAACATGTATGTTGCATGGTTGATCTTTAGATGCGCTTGTCTTATTAGGGACTTAGCTTATTTCTTATTGTCATCTCTTATCATTTTGCGGGGTTGGCTATTTTATACACGTACGCGCGTGGGTAAAGTATTATCTCCTCAATTTTATTTAGATAGGTAAAACATATGTGGATATTTCTTTGATAGCTGGAGTCCTCTACCTCTAAGTATCATCATCTCTTCTCTCCTCCTCTCTTCTCCTCTCTTCTCTTCACTTTTTCTTTTCCATCACTTCACCATGCCTCAACATGCAGATGTTGACGCAGATGCAGCTAATTTGGCTGTTCATGGCCATAAACAAGAATTAGAACGCAATTTCTCTTTGCTTTCTATGTTAGGTCTTGCATTCGCAATCCTTAATTCTTGGACTGCTTTAGCTGCGAGTTTAAGTGTTGCCTTACCAAGTGGTGGACCAACCTCAGTACTCTGGGGTTTAATCAGTAAGTCCTGTCTCCAATATCATATTCGATTCATGGACTAGATGCTCATTATAATTTCACAGCCGCCGGAGTTTGTAACCTTTGCCTCGCTGTCTCTCTTTCCGAATTCCTTTCCGCCTATCCAACAGCAGGTGGACAATACCATTGGGTCGCAGTCATAAGTTGGAAGAAATATGTTCCCATCCTTAGCTGGATTACTGGATGGATCAATGTCTCAGGCTGGATCGCGCTCGTCGCATCGGGGGGTCTTTTAGGCTCGCAACTCATCGGTGGTGTCATTTCACTCACGCACCCTAATTATGAGCCACAACGCTGGCATCAATTCCTCCTCTACATCGCATACAATATCATTGCTTTTATTGTTAACGCATTCATGACATCGCTATTACCTCTTATTACAAAATCGGCATTTATCTGGTCAATTGTCGGGTTTGTAGTTATTAGCATCACGGTCTTGGCGACGGCATCTCCAGAATATAATGATGCATCATTTGTCTTTACCGACTTTATAAATAGTACAGGATGGCCTGATGGAATTGCTTGGCTTCTCGGTTTGCTTCAAGCTGGTCTTGGACTCACTGGTTTCGACGCCGTTGCTCATATGATTGAAGAGATTCCTAACCCAGGAGTTCAAGGTCCAAAAATCATGATTGGATGTGTCTTGATCGGTGTTTTTACCGGCTTCATATTCTTGATGGTCCTTCTTTTCGTGGGAGGTGATGTCAATGATGTTATTGAAAGTGCAGCGGGTCCATTACTACAAACCTTCTACCACGCAACAGGTAGCAAAGCAGGAGCAATTTGTCTTCTCATCTTCCCACTCGTCTGCCTCCTATTCGCTACAATTTCCATCACCACGACTTCTACCCGTATGACCTATGCATTTGCTCGCGATAATGGTCTCCCATTCTCGAGAGTCTTCTCTAGGGTTCATCCAAAATTGGCTCTCCCATTAAATGCATTATATCTTACAATGGGATGCGTATTCCTCTTTGGACTCATCTTCTTGGGAAGTTCATCGGCTTTCAATGCGATCGTTAGTGCATCGGTCGTAGCATTAGGTGTTAGTTATGCGATGCCTGTCGCTGTCAATTGTCTAAGAGGTAGAAAATGTTTACCTGAGACGAGAGCATTCAAGTTGTCGGAGCCAGTGGCCTGGGTTTGCAATTTGGTAGGTCATTCGTACTCTTCTATTTTGGAGTTTGCTAATGAGTTAAAATAGATCGGTATTGCATATGTGATGGTCACTACAGTACTCTTCCTTTTCCCTCCAGATTTACCGGTTACTGGAAGCAATATGAGTATGTTCCCCTTTCTCCCTTCCTCTTACCTTTTACAAATGCTAAAATATTACAATAGATTACTGCGTAGTAGCCTTCTTCCTCGTCTTCGTCATTGCAGTAGTTCAATGGTATGTCGACGGCAAAAAGAATTTTACAGGTCCACGAATAGACATGGACGCTATGCAAAATGGAGAGGTGGTGGGTATTGTTGTTGGAGACGAAACTAGTGGAACACCTAGTGCAGATTTCAAAGAGGGAAAGGATATCAAATAAATGAATATACCAGGTTGTAGAAATAATAGAGGTCAATTAGATCATAGGATAGAAAAAAAATATGGAATCATGAATAATTTCTTTGCAGATCAATATGCTATAAATCCGAACAATGTGCATGTGAGCACTTGAAAGTTCGAAATAGAGGCCGGGGAATCGGCGGGGATAAACGGGACCGTCCGAAAATGGGGGAGAATACCAAGCGACAGGGGTAAGTTTTGGATCTGTGGGGCTAGGCTTTGCGGGGTAAGTTCGGCTCCAACATCAAAGTAAACAAAAACGCACTAAACCCAATTAAAATATATAGCGCGGAGTAAACATCAAGATGGGCAAACTGGAAGGTTTGTTTCGATTGAGGGGATTATCAAAGTGGATAGGGAAAGATATACGCTTTGATGAATTTTTTTTTACTATCTACTTTGCTGTGCAGTGTGGCCCTAGCATTAAAGTCTTGGGGGTGCAGGGTGCAGGATTCAGGATGCAGGATGGACTGAGTGACTGAGTGACTGAGTCATGAGAGGTGGACGCTAGACGATGGATGAGTTGGAACTTTGGAACTTGGGTGGTGGGGGTTGGTAGGGCTGGTGGGGGTTTGGGGTTTTTTTTGGGGTGCTTTTTTAGAAGGGGGGGATAGGGTGTTTGGTTAGAGGATTTGTGTGTTTAGTCTGGATTCGGGTTCGGGTTCGGGTTCGAATTTGAATTTGAATTTGAATTAGGAAGTAGGAATATGGAAATTGGGCAGACTAGGTATGAGGAGGGGAGGGGAAGGGAGGGGAGGGGAGGAAGATCGTGGGGAAATGTTGTATTGTGTGGCGTGTGATTAGCGAGTAGTTTTGTATAGGTTAATAGGTGGTTGGAAAGGGGATGTCGAATCTCGATACTTATAGAGATCTCGCTTATACAGTATACCCGAGTACCAAGTACTCTTAGATGGCGGGTTAATACTACTGGTGACTGGTGCAAGCTTGTTATTGCACACACGTTATGCTCCCCAACCTGAGGGACTGGTTATCGACAGGTTTGTTTGTGTGGGCAAGTTCTGATGTTATGGAATTGTCATTTCGCTTCTTAGTTATCTTGATTGTTGAAGAATGTATTCCTGTGTTTGTGCATATATGGGCCTATTCACTTGCTTAACTTCAGAGTAGAGCAATATGTTTTTAGCCCAAAAATCGGGGTAGGTATAGCTTTGCCTACTGGAAGATTTTAAATCTCATTTTTAAATTTTAATGGATAATAACTAAGAGAGAGAGGGCACATTTCAAAATGGGTGATTTTAATTAGGTTTATAGAATATACAGCATGAAGCCTAGAAACATTACCCGATAGGCAACCATAACCAAAATCCCACATCCTTTCAATCTTACCAAAGACCAAAAATTCGCTAGTTGTGTAAACATATTTATTTGCTATACCGGCACATGATAGCTTACGACTTCGACTTCATTTGCGTTGGTGAATTAACTGGATGGTGTAGAGAATGAGGGTCTTGTATCATTGACTGTGGTATCCGTGGCATCTGGTGCGAATTTGTCCGGTTCGACAATGTGGTGAGTTGGCCCATTGGGAGCATCTGAGATGAGTACTGATCAGGGCTTTGGAAGATTTGGTATATAAATACTGTTAGCCTCATTCGCTTTGTCTTCGCCGCTTTCAAAATCCACTCAAAGTACCCTAGCAGACTTGCGACGCCCAGTCTTAAATGTGAATTTAATGTAAGTAATGTGGTGATTAGGGAAAGGAATTTGTATTTCATCGAAGGTACAGCAAAAGAACTGCTAATAATCAACCTAACGATTAGAATCTCCTAATGCCGTTAGTAGTTTGAAAGTAATTCCCCTGTTTCAAGACAAGGCATAGCAAGTGATGTGTACTCCATCGTTGACAAGCCGCTATCCAGCCTTGGAGAGATGGCACACCAAATGTCATCACACGTTGCAACGAAGTGACCTTGAAAAACTGAACTTATTGTCAATCGGACACTACATTCCGTCAATTTCCGAGTCTTAAACGAGAATATATCATACCCACCTGTCGAGCGTCTCCGTACTTTGCTAGAATATTCCCAGAAGCAGCACTAACATCAAGTGATTGACCCAAAGCAATCACGGTGTCGTTGTCAACCAAATCAGACACTTTGGGCAAGCACTTACAATACCCGACTGATTGACGGACAAGCTCCTCAATAACAGGCAAATTGACCCTAGCTATTCCACCGAGATCGACCTTTTTGGAACCAACTTTGACACCGATGGTACCCTGATTTTGGTCCCGAAAGTTCCCAGAGCTTGCATGTCAGTAGAGAACGGCGGAATAGTTTGCAGTGCAAGAAAATATGAGATTTTTAAGTACCGGGAACACATATCCAGTCAGTGCATAATTTGACACCACGAAATGACACGCCGCAAGGGTGTTTTCCACCAATCTTAGTTTTGCAACTTTCAAACTTTATAAAGAGTATTACTATTTTGGGCCATATTTCTCTTTGAAGAAATGAGTATTGATCACTTTGAAGAAGTCCTTTTCGCAATATGTTGCTGCTGTGTTGGGACAATGATGATTGCCTTGCAGGTTCCAGGTTCCCAGGCTTACTACGCTATCATAGATACCCTCGAGTGTATTAGCAAACGAAAAAGGTAAGAATATGAGTTACATGAGGGACATGCCTATTTGCGTATTTTGAATAGCTTCATGGTAAAAAATTTGTAGATTGTAATAGTTTTATATGCTCACAGGGGCTGATATGAGAGTGGAAAAAGATGGGTCAAATGTCGTCAAATTCTCCTTTCACATAACGTCCTTTGATCTACCCACTTGCGAATACTATAATTGAATAAGAATGATATGAGAGCAAGTTTAAAGGAGCATAAATATAGAGAGCTCGCCATAAAGTTGATCGATATGTATCTACATTTAAATACGCGGAACTGCCCCTATATTTACGTTAAGGGGCTTAATTGGCCCCAATTTCTATTGGCGAGAATTCGACTGTAGTCACTTGAATGATAATGTCAAAGAGAGTGATTATCTTGGCAGAAGTACCCATCATCTTTAAAAATGAGAGACTTTTTGGTAGATTAAAGGAAAAGAAAAGCCAAAATGGGCACTCGCTTTATAATTGAGTGCTTTGAGATAAATATTCATCAGGCCCAATCTACAAGTCGAATGTCCTCCAAAAGACCCTCGATATCAAGATTGCATCAGGGTCCAGACTTGATATTAGAAATAAAGAGCAACATGAACTTGAGAAGATATTTACACTTGTAATTGGAGAAAATGACATCCCAGCCAGAGCTATACAGCGGTCAGACTTCGCCCTTTCGACCATAGTGTGGAAAGATGCTCTGAATGGTCAAGCGTTGACAGTGGACAGTTGAATTCGCGAGTAAATAGATTCGGACTGCACTAGCAGTCATAGAGTAAGCGCAGAAAACTCAAACAGACAAGATCTTTCACTTGGAGGTGTGAAGCACTGCTCGGCAGCCAATATTTTCTGGTAGCTATCAAACTAAGTCGGCGCGGAGACATGACTCTATGGGTTTCGAAAGCAACTATCTCCTCGTATGACCTGTACAGTAGGCCCTCTTGTGAAAGTATTCTTCATGTTAAGAGCCCAATCAGTCATTTAAGAGCAAACGAAAATAGATGGATCAGGAATATGAGTAAGAAGGGCGAAACCGAAGCTATTCGCAATTCAAGCACACTATCCTGAGTTTTATTTATGATCCTTCATACTTTTGCATATCAATGGACGGATTGATGTACAGTCTTCTAGGAGGAGATAGATTAAACATGACACTGTCGTAATAACATTGACAAGAGTTATTCCTACGTGAATGATAAAATTATAGTGATGCTTGAGTTTAGGTTGGTTGTTAATTGTCACTATAAGGTAGTTTGAGCCTATAAGTTTAGCGCTCGCTAGCCTGGAGAATGCAAGGCTACCTTCCACAGCCTAACACAATGCTCATCTCACCATAACATATTCGTATACAACAATCAAAATCACAATCAAAATGGACGACGACGATGATTTCGGTGCAGATGCAGACTTTCTAGCAGCTCTCGCACAAACGCCTGTTGCAGCATCATCCGCAACCCGCGTTCAACAACCTACCCCGCAACGCGTCCAACAGCCTACTCCACAACGTCTTGATCGCGCACCACCAACGAATAATGCCTCCGCAGGTCCTAAAGTTGTTCAACCAACTCCACAAGCTATTGCATCGCGCTCTACTGGTTCAACAATTCAAGTCTCACTACGGCAAAAAGGCAATCCAATACTTACAAATCTCAAATCCTTTCCTTGGGAATACTCAGACATTCCAGCAGATTATGTCCTTGGATCGACAACATGCGCACTCTTCCTATCCCTCAAATACCATCGATTACATCCGGAATACATATACAATCGAATAAAAGGCCTGCAGGGTAAATATAATCTACGAATACTTCTTACAATGGTTGATATTGGGACTCATGAAGAGAGTGTAAAGGAATTATCCAAGACGAGTTTGGTGAACAATGTTACGGTCATATTGTGTTGGACTGCAGCAGAGGCGGCAAGATACCTTGAATTATATAAGAGTTATGAACATGCAAATGCTAGCGCTATTAAAGGTGTTGAAAGTAAGGGATATGCGGAAAAGATGCAAGATTTTATTACAGTCCCTAGGAGTATCAATAAAACAGATGCACTTTCATTGGTTGATGCATTTGGAAGTATCAAGGATGCTATCAATGCGAGACCTGAAGAGATTGCTGTTGTTAATGGATGGGGAGAGAAAAAGGTTAGAAAATGGTGCGGGGTTGTTGATGAACCATTTAGAGCACGAAAGGCAGCTCGTAAAGGCTTGAATAGAAAGGAAACGACAAATGAAGTAGCCGGGGGATCAGAAAGGGTTCTAGATCATGCTATACCTCTCAGTCGAGTTCCGTTGAGGGAAATGAGTTCTTTAAGAGAGAAGTCCATCGAATCACCACAACAGAGACAACCCTCACCAAGGGATAGTGATGATGAAGAAGCTTTAGTTGCGGCCGCTCAGCAAGAAGAGGATAGGTTGGCTCGAGAGAAGAAAAAAGAGGCAACAAGGAGAGATGAAGAGCTCAGTGGGGGAGTAGCCGCAGCTTTAGCAAAACTACGAGAGAAATCTTGATATATTTTGTGGTGAAGATATTATTATTACATCCATGACAACCTTGATTTATTTCTGACCTGCAGGATTCTGACCTGCAGGATGATAATCTTACTATATTTGAGCGCCCGCAATCTCGGAACGAATTTTGTCCCTGATAATGTCAACTGCTAGCTAGCCTACCCTTTCATGTCAGCAGATTTCATTACTTTCAGGCCCCAAATACTATTATACTTGTATACGAATGTTCTATACATTGCTATAGATTTGATGGGAACAAAAGTTTGAACCAATCTCATCTCTATGTGTGGAAATAGTTTTGCGCAGCTAACCGTTTTCACCAAAACATTCATTTTCCTAAGCGTTGGCTGGTGGCTGCGAACCTAGGGAGGAATCTTCTCTCTCGTCTTCTCATAACTTGGGACTGAACTCTTCATTGTAAGAATCATCTCTACTTATGGTTTCCCATGACATAGGGGGGCTACGATCTCTTTGTTTTGCAGGATCGCTTGCGTGCTTCCGCTCCTTGCCCGCTTCTTTTTGGACATTTCTGTTCTTTTTAACTTCTTTTTCTGACTCGGGACTAGGGCTTTTCTTGTCAGTATCTTCCTCCTCCTCGCCATTTTTGATCCTGTTGGCAGAGAATGTTACGCATTTTTTTGACGGGTTGTTTGTCCGTCGGGGTTTAGGCTAAGATCAACAATTTCCCAGGAATAAGTTGGAGTAGAACGTCCCGTATTGTCCCAATCGACATTTGGGGGGTACATTATGACAGCAGTTCTCGGCTGTCATGTCTACCATTTTCATGGTTGGCTTCCAACAAATCTTCCGCCTTTCTCTCGTATTCCTGCTGAATCTTAATGGGGGCTTCTAGCTTTCTGGATCATCATATCAATCAAATGAACGCCGCCGGCTTCATTCCAGTCTATATTAGGCGGTGTTGCCCAGTCTTTGGCTCCTAACATGTCTTGGTCAATTTGACCAGCAATGCGAAGTGTTTGTCCGCTGGACGTGAGCCCGTTTCATTGACCAGTTCTCGCATCTTTGATTGATCTTGGGTGAAAGCCTCGGCGAAATTATTCACTATCTCATGTATGTTGTAATAAAACTCTTCTCAATAGAGATCCTGTTGCCCCCTCCAAACTTCGCCTTGCCATTCGTAATTTCGACCTCATTCTTCAATTTTCTGTGCCGGGACACCTTCATATAGAGTGCTCCCAATTTCTTTCACTTCTACCGTCGGTTCTTCATATGTCGAGGAATTATATTCGGAGTATGGTTTATACTTGAGAAACCGCTTAGCATCAAGTCTCGCTTGTTCACAGTATTGGGAAGTCCGAACTAATTCGTCGCGGAGTTTTTATCTCTTAACGGTCTGGTCTTGGGGGCCTTCCGATTCGACTAAGTTTGCTAATTGTTCACGGCGCTCTTTATGGTCTGGATTTGTTGAACATTTTGTTCGTTCAAGCCGGCTGATTGTTCATGGAGATTATGAATGATCTAATCTTGTGGACCATGCCGTCCTTCTTGTTCGGCTAATTGGTTACTCGGGTCTTGAATGGTCTGACTTTGTTGACCATTTATTGCTATTAAAATAGTTGATTGGTCACTGAGTTCTTGAATCGTCTGAGTTTGTTGATTGTTTCGTGCGACTAGATCGGCTAGCCGAGTAAGGAGGTTTTCAATGGTCCGGTTTTGTTGACCATCTTGTTCTACTTAATCGGAACTAGATGGAGGAGACGAATCTTCTGTTATGGCAACCCACCTGTGCAGATTGTTTACGCATTCCCCACAACAGCCAACTTGTGCGCTTAGGGAAGGGGAAAATCTTGTCTTAGGATTTTGTTTTGACGGGAAGTATCTTTTTATTCGCCAACTACATTAACCTCGCTCCACAGACCAGTTACTTCAAACTAGCATATATATATATCTGCATCTTGTCTTGTCTTGTCTTGTCTTGTCTCATCTCATCTCATTGCAAACTATATTCATAAAAGTTTCCAGACGAGATTAGATCTCATTATTCACTTACCCCGATCTCGGCAGTGTCTCGAAACTAGGTCGTCACTCGCTTGTTGTATAATCTCGTTTTGTCTACATCGTCCCGTCCTATCTCATCTCACCAATCTTTTTCTCATGATAACTCTCGATGAGATAGGATCTCCATATTCACTGGTCACGCTCGCTTCACTCCAATATATTCTGGTCTGATTTCCTTCAATTCTTTCCCTTTCATCCAATCCTTAAATACGCCGTGAAATCTCCGGGTTCTGAACTAGCCAATATCCACTCATGTTTCTGATCTAGTCTTGTTACTGTCATCCTTCCTATTTAATCACATCCATCACTTAGTATTTCTAGCCCAATGATTGCCAGGCAAATACTACAAAACTATATCGCGTGATTCGCTGCTAGTAGATGTGCCCCTCGTCTACTATTCACTCATCTTTCAACCATGTAGGCCCGGAGATGAATCCAATCTCATCCAATCTCTCTTTTTCCCAGAATGGGCTTGCTTAGCGGGTGCTGATAACTTCAAACTAATCGATATTCACCAACCTCGTCTTGCGGCTATAGTGTTTTCCCGTCTAATTCTTCTCTTTCTTTAACTCTCCGAGAAGTACAAATTCATCTCTGCTCATGCCATTGTCATCCTAGTCTGAGCATGTAGATGATATGCAAGTGCATACCCAAATGACGATGATCTACTTCACATTAGCATTCTTCTCATTTGCAGTTTTACGATGCGTCTTTACCGTTTTAAGTGTGATGCCCTCTTTTCGCTTCTAAGCTTATAGTCATAATTACCCTCCCACATTACACACCCACTAGACTCAGCAATTAAAATCAAACATCTATAACCCTATCTTTCGATAACTTCAGCAGCCTTTTATATTCCTTAGGATCAGGTTGATCACTAGTAAAATGTATTGAGATAGATATACTTTGCTTTAGCGCTTCTGACGTGGTGTGCTCAAGATGTTTGGGGTTGGATTGGATGTGGGAATTGGGAGTTGGGAGTTGGAAATTAGGGGCTTGGAGTGTTACAAAGTCAATACAATGCTTGGAATGAAGAGATGAATGGATTAGAAGGACTATTTATGGTTTGTTTATTTATCTTGTTCTTTCTATCTACTTATGTTTCCCTTTCCTCCCCTTTCCTTATCTGTAGACTTTTAAAGAACATCTAATCTCCTGAAACTCGGACTCAAACTCGAAATAATTGGGGGCTTTCAGGTAAAGCATATAACGTTTCTAGTCTAAAACCTTATGATGTAGTTCTTCTCAAAGAGGTGAAGATATAGAAATGTGAGGAGGAATATAGAGTAAATAGTATAAGAGGGAAGAGGGAAGAGGGAAGAGGGAAGAGGGAAGAGGGAAGAGGGAAGAGGGAAGAGGGAAGAGTAGAGTAGCAAATCAAGAAATTCATCAAATAATCCATCTCACAGCCCACCAAACATCGCCTCTCCCAAATAACAAAATGCCCCCATTATCTTCTCCCTTTCTCTTCTTCTCCTCTTCTCCACCTGCTTCAACCGACTAAAAGACAAGTTCCAACTTCCGAGGAACAAGTATCTCTATCTCAGCATCAAGCCGGACCCAATTGATAAAAGTAAATCCACATCACCAAACTTACCCCCTAGATCGAAATACACGTATCCTCATTATTGATTATTGCACTTTAGTCAATACAACTTACAAGAGGGGAAGGAAGTAGAGTATCTACAGTACGTTGTGAAGAATACATACTACCAAATAGGATACTCAAGACCCGTGTCCTTATTCGACATGATATATTTACTATTTGCCTAGTAGTCAGGTGTACTAATTCTACTACCTTTTCTCTAAATTTCCAGCTCCATTTTATTCTCGTACGGAGTCCGGACTACCATACATACTCTCTCTCTCTTTCCCCCAGATAAAACACTTATTGTAAGTACCATAACAAAAAGCCAAAACCACATCTCACCTCACCTCACCTCGCCACGTCCGTCTCGCTAACTCAGCCCCCTCTCTCCCCTTCACCCCCTTTCCCCCATCCTCATCCTCATCATAAAAGTTGAAACGTATAATATACAGCATTCAACATATAAACATCCCATCAATCAATCAATCAATCAATCAATCACACAATCAATCACACAATCCTTCTCCAATCCCTCTTCATATGTATTCCCATCTCTATTCTTTCTACAATAATAACAACTTTCCCCCTC
>NGKG01000028.1:79051-89741 GCA_002162505.1 Myriosclerotinia scirpicola | reverse complement strand
CTCAACAGTACCAGAAAACAAAAAAATAAGCGCTTGCCCTTTTCCTATTTACTAAATATATTATATATTTGCCTTTTCCCTCTAGTTTCTTCTTTCTTCTGTTATACTCTTCTCTCTCTCTCTCTTTTTAACCAACACTTGTGGAGACTTTTATTGTATGTGTGGATTTACTACGATATGAGATGAAATGCGATGGAGATGGTGAAGGAGTGGAGAGGAGAGGAGATCAATGACTCAGTACAAGTACTGAGTTGTATTGCATTTGCATTTGCATTTGCATTTGCATTGAATGTTGAATACATCAACCCTAAACATCCAAACATCACGACACCTTGAGAAATCTCCCGTTTGTACTCATGTAAGTACATACATACATACACCCCCCTAGATACATCCCCAAGGAACATCCATACCCCCCAAAACCCAACCCAACCCATCACATGCCCGCCCAACCCTCAGCCGCCCGCCCAACCCTTCCTTCCCCGCGAACACCACCGCCAGCCAACCCAGCCCCTCGTATTCCCTCTCAACCGCCAGTCTGCCAGATCATCCGGGACCTGGATAAACAGATCCACGTACAGATAAACAAGCAGATCTCGTATTCATCTATCCCATCCAATCCCACCAACCACAAACCCACGCCTACATATCAGATGTACGCACCTCGGTAATGTCGTGCCTCCAACCCAACCCCAACCCGTCACACAACATACAAAGTTTTCCAGTACCTATGCAGACACCATGCCGTACGAACGGGTATATCCGTAAGGTTACTAGAAACCAGTCTTTGCCTGAAAATGCTTGGTGTTCTGCATATTCACTAAACTTCTCGAGATAAGATTACCATGGCGCCACACGAGTGAAATCTCGAGTTCCACAAGATTGATAATATCTAAACCCCTCTCCCGGTAGTTGCATCCATTCCTCCTGATTGGCCTTCCATTCGGACCTTTGCCAACTCGTACGCATGGAACTAGGGAAAACCTTGATTCTTGGACAGGCCGGGGAAGATTTCCGATGTTGCGTTATTGGATATGTGATAGTTGGAAGGATGTGTTGGTACAATTGCGGGTAAGTTGAATTCCCCCATTTCCCCACGTCCACCAATGCTACCCACTCCAGGGCTCCCCATGATGCCCATTTATATCGTTATTTTTATTTTTCATTCAACAAGGTGGGACAGGATATGTTTCATCGGTAACCACCTGTAAGAATTCGTAGAAGCCAAACATGAGTAAGTACATATGCGTTACTACACTATGACGATCCTTTTATGTCGGTATTTGTTTATCGTCTCGTGTTGCCAGGGTTAGAACATTTGACATTTGTAGTCATCCATCGGGAAATATTCCATCCTTTCATCTTCAATGTCTCATCCTACATCCGAAATACCTCCCCGTCGTTATTATTATTGTATTATGGTGCCGAAGCGTTTTACCACAAAGCTTTTGTAACTTATAGTAACTCCAGATATACCTTGATGCCAGATATCATGAAGTTTTGTGTATCCTAGTAGTTGTTTTCGTCACGAGTAGTAAAGGTTTGACGTTTGAGTACCCGGGAATATGATATATCGAAAATCTCCCCCTCATCTCCAGCCCCCAACTCTTCCCTCGTCCCACCTTTCCTTCCTCTCTCTTCTCGAGTAATGAACTTTCTTCGATTCCCTGTACTTTCTAACCCAATCACTAGCTTCCCTTTCCGTAGCAACCCCATCACCCTCAAGAAAACTTTCTTCCATTGCCCTGCATATCATTTCTTGTTCCTGAACTCCTTGTCCTAATCTCTGATATAATGAGCTCGGCGAGAAGGGTGCTAAAGTTCGGTCCATCTCTGATTGTTTCTGCTTCCATTGACGTTCCAATGCATGTGTAGATAGTAATTGAGCTTGGGTTGATGAGCGCAGATGATCAAGTCGAGACTCGAGTTCCAATAGATGGGTTGCTAGTGCGATATTCTCATCCAATGCAGATTTTAATGGTTCTTGTGATGCGGAAATGGATGGATGTGCGGTTGATGTTGAGTGTGTAAGGGCGGCTAGCAGGGCAGGATTGGATAAAGCGGATGCGAGGTCTTGCTTCCTGAATGATGTTAATAATGTTCATTAACTAATGCGATGTTTCTGTCCTCCTATATCAACTCCTAGTAATCCTACTGTACACTAAAGTGATATGCATGAGAGTAATAGAGAAATTGATAAGAATCATGATAGGTAGGATAAGAGGTACCCTGCAGTGAGGTAATGCTCATTTGCATATGGCAAGGTAATACATACGATTTATCCTGTAATATTTTCGGAAGCCATTGATCCCCAGGATCTTGTATTTGTTGAGGTTGTTCTCGTGGAAGATCTTCCTCTCTTCCTTCATATTGCATTGATGTTTCTCCAGGTCTAGGAAATGATTGATTTCCAGTTCCCGCAGGTGTACCTTGACGACTCACATCTCGGGAATTTGGTTTAGGTGGTGGTGGAGGAGGGGCATTTGGATCTATTCCCGAGTAGGATTGAGGGGTGTAATTTGAAGGAGGATATGGAGATGGCGAAGATGACATTATTGCGGTTAATAGTCGAATGATCTGCTAGTCAAATACTGAGACTGAGACTGAGACTGAGACTGAGACTGTATATCGCGTAACTAGATGTATTGAGTAAGGGTTTGGTATGGATATGGTAGATCAGATATAGAAGGTTTGAGGCTAGAGTATTAAGCTTCACCTGCAACCCCAGATTTGATAGTTCTCCATAATTTCACGTGGTTCTCCGAACTTTTGATTATTAGTGTGTGTGTGAATAGTCACCAGCTAACCACGCACCGTAAGCTTCGAGTGGTTCATTCTTACTTTATGATTTTAAAATCACACCTAAAGAACTATATATTCACTCCATACCCTATGTCCACCGTCTCGACCACCAAATAGTTTTAATCAAAGAAGTAATCGAGCGCAGCGAGGACGGGGGTTTGGGGGCTTGCCCCCATATATGAAAAAGAATAATACGGTACTGCCGGTAAGTAAATGAAAAGAAGACTGGAATGACGCTCCGCTTGGCCACTGCCGTGGAGGCTTTTTCGCTTCGCTCTAGATGGGACTCATGGGAGGGAGAAGAAAGACATTACGGAGTTGTTGTATAACCTGAGTCTACTTCGTAGAAGAAAATCTTTTCATCATCGTACGACTATCACATATATATACTCAGGACTTTTTTATATCATATACCAAATCCATCACCAACGGCATCAGATGTAACTTGAGTACGAAGTACATTGAGTTATACGGTAGTAACGGGTACGGAGTAAAGTACCGTTTCACTTCTACGTGTAAGTTACGTGCGTATGGAAAGAATGGAAAGTATGGAAAGAATGGAAAGTATGGAAAGAATGGAAAGTATGGAATTCATCAATAATTGCTGACTGACAATTCTTTCCCCCTCATCCCACTTCCCCATATGGCTTGGCAATTGATTTGCAGGGAAATAATGGGGGCCCGGTTTGTTCAAACCATCCATGATCATAGTTGATTCTTTCTACGCAGATTCAACTTGGTAGTGTTCGCAGTGTTCGTTCCAACTTCCAACTTCCAAGGTTTCCTTGATATTATTATTATTTGATTCCCCATGAAAAAGACTCAAGTCGCGTCTCGTTTCATCTCTCTCTCATTCGTCGTCCCCCTCAAAAATTCCATAATAAATTCTTACTATTATATAAAGATCTTCCTATTTTATTCCCTATGTGTCTTTTGACCCCAAGTATGTATTCTTCAAGCTTTAATAAAAGAAATGGAAGAAAAGAAATCAGCCGCCCAGTTGCGTTTTGATGTTCCGGATGAAAATCAAAAAAATGTAGGTTTGAGAATAGGGCCGAATAAGTTTTTCTTTTGGCCCAATTGTGTGATTTGTTGTTACATTTCACTACATGTTATTGATTGGGATGAAAGAAAGAAAGAAAGAAAGAAAGAAAGAAAGAAAGAAAGATATGAGCGAGCAAGCGGAAGAGAAATTGAAATGCCGAGGGAGATTGGGATTTGCTCCAATAGTATGTTGGAAGAAATGAGATGGTTCTTGATGGTGATTGGTGAGGTTGAAGGATATATCCTTATTTGTTTATCCTTAAAAAAAGGGGAAGAATTGAGATTAATGGATAGATTACAGAGTAGTATCTGTACATGTTGACTCGTACGGTTTGAATACTGTTGATGAATATGTATAAATCATCTGATGAACGTTACAATTGTAGTATCTCTTCATGTAGTTATCCATAAATGGTATACATCCATCAATCCTTGTTTAACAACATATCGCATGAAATATATCATGCACGCAGCATCATCAACCAGTTTCATCCAACCTGAATCATATCAATGATGAACATGTGTAAACCAGCAAACCAGCATCGAGCCAGCATCTACAATTTCCTCAATGCTCAAAACACAATCGGAAGACCTTCTTCGGAAGACCTTCTACCTTGATTTACATAGCTGACATGGTGAACTCGATAGCCTCGGTCTCAATCTCATCTCACCTCATATCATTATGGGGCACTGGGGAAATTCCACGCATTCTGCCCCAGATCCCGTTTTTGGTAGAAATTTTAAGAATGTCATGTGTGTGGGAAAGAGTGGGCTTGTTAGATAGGATTCTCCATAATGATGTTCTTTCTCTTTTTCTCCACAATTTGGAAGGAGGATTGCAGACGCTTGATGACATTGCTGTGGGAGCGGCGTTAATATGGATGACTTTGCATGGAGAATGGAGAATTGGGAGGGTCTAGATGTGTAATAGATGGAGTAGTGGAATATTTTGAAGTAGGTATGGTGGCATTGGTAGGTTTGCCGATATAGCTTGGCGTTTGGGGAAAGGTAGGGCAGAGGAAGGCAGGATAAGCAAGGGAAGGGGAAGGGGAAAGGGAAGGGGAAAGGGGAGGAGATGTGGGAAAATGGTAGGTGGTATGGTGGGATGGGAATAGTTGGATGGAAATGGATAACTTGTACTGTACAGAGTAGTAGTTTGTAATATTATAAGCCTATCAAGTATCGAAAGATATGATAATCCTATCACAAATACTATACTTTAATGCGAGGTACAAAAGTACACTAGAAGGGAAGGGAAGGGATGTCATTCGGGAGTAACAATGAATCTATTTTCTATCATTTGATGAATCGGAACCTTTTCTACAGAGTGACAATGTTGTGCTTTTGAAACAAAATCAAACAATGCTACCACCTCAGTATCCCACATCATATCAAATGTGGCATGACTTCCTTCATCCATATCTCATCATCTCGGTCAAATATCTTTTTTTGAAATGGATGATTCACTGTGTCAAGTAGTCAATTCTCATGATGACATGATTTCATTGGGCTCGGGGATAATCACGGTTGAATTCATCAACATCTATTTTCAGTACAGCCGTGGGTGGTACTGATTCAGGATACCGAAGGAGGGGGGGAGGGAGGTAGATGTTTTTGGTTGGTGATAATGAGAGAAGGGGAGATGAATCATTATCTATCTTTTGAACTATCTGATTGATTCATATAGATGTGTTCTTGTTATTGTTGTTTTGGAATGGATTTGCTGTAGGTTGAAGGTTGTAAGGATATTGTGATGGTCTAGATGCATGAGAACTGTAATCTTCAGCCACAACTTCATACAGGACTGACAGGACATGATATGACAAGACAAGACAAGACAAGACAGGAGGGCAAGTTCCTATCTTTACATAGGTAGACATACATACATTCATACATACATACATTCATACCTATCAATACTCTTCCTTCATCTCCCCACTCTCATTCCCTTTATTAATCCATCAGTCATCCATCACATCTACTAGGGACTTTTTCTCGTTTGACTTTATCCGGATATTTCATTTTCATGTTCCACACATCAAGATCAGTGGAGTGTGGAGTCTCCATAAAGGCGCCGACCGAAGCTTCCTTTTTAAGCACTAAACTAAAAGTGGATATAGCTATCAAGTTGCGGCGGGATTTGACGAATTGGGTGGATGGGATTGAAATAATTGGGCCGATAGAGAATGAGGATGTGAGGATGAGGATGAGGATGAGAAGATTCAGAAGAGAAAAGGATGAAGGTATGGTAAGTGAAGAAAGAGAAAGAGAAAGAGATGAGAAGAGAAGAAAGAGAAGTAGAAGTAGAATGGTATGATATGTTATGGTAAGATACCTAGTTAGATAGTAGATAGTACAAATAAGTACCTAGTAGAGATACAACTATACTTGACAAACTTCACTTAACTTTATTGAAAAGGGAAGGACAAGACAAGACAAGACAAGACAAGAACCAACACCTTGAAGATATACAAACCTAATACCTAATACCTAATACCTCATATCAAGATTCTCCTTCTTCAAACAGAACTACCAAACAGAACTACCAAACAGAACTACCAAACAGAACTACCCATATCCATCTACCTACTTACAACATACATCTCAGCATCACCACTTCTCATGTAGTATTTCCTCAAGTATGTACCTACCTACCTAGTAATATTCCTATTCCTGGTATCCATGATTCCATGGACCATCTCGGTATTACTTATATAATTACTACTAGGTACTTCTCCATACTACTCCATACTACCTACATTATCAAGGGGAATGTTCTCCCGATATACCGAGATACTTTAGACTTTAGACCCTTTCTTTTGGGATTTCTTTTTTTTTTTAAGAATGAATCTTATCCGCTACATCTAAGAAAGGTTCTCAAAGTTTACTCATCTATCATATCATTGTCCATCCATCCATCCATCCATCCATCCATCCATCCATCCTGTCTCCTTAACTTCAACATCTCACGACTTACAACCATTTCATTCATTTTCCAAAGCTTTACAATACATATAGAAATAAAAAGGTTAAGATACATAAAGGAATTGACAATAAGGAAATAGGTACATTGAGTGTGTTGTTCTTCCTGATCTAAATTCTATCTTTCTTATTCATAAAATCATTGATTTGATTTGATGGTTGAATAATAATACGGATCCTCTTCATCAATCATCAAAAGTCCCCCAAGTCTAAAGTCACAGCAACAACAACAACAACAACCACCACCATTCATCAAGAATCACACTTTCGTTTTCTTTTTGGCCCCCAATACCTACCTACCCAAGGACAGTTATTCCTTAAAGGCCAAGCTTACCTCCTTACCTTACCTTACCTTACCTTACCTTACCTTTGTACATCCATCTCATCCATCTCATCCATCAATTCATACATCTCATCCAATCTTTTATAATTCGACCTCCAAATTCTTTCTCCATTACTACTTCAGTTTCCCCGATTACTTTCCGACCGACATCACCGACATCACTTTCCCGACCAACATCACACCAACAATTTCATCAACCTCATTAAAAACTACCTACGCTGCCTTTATTTGATTGATTGATCAACCAACTATCATTGGATTTAATAATTAATCATATCTCACCTTACAATAATGCATGAAGTTCGATCGAGCGACGACGTTTCTTCAACTTTAATCCAATTCGGCGCAAATTGAGTGACTCTCTCCCCTTCGAAGAGTGTCACTCATAAAGTTTTGATATGATTAATCAATTACAACAAACTTCAACTCGGCGATCTATTGGTGGTGTAAAGGACCAACAAACTGTCACGTAGAGGAAGATATGGAACCCCTTCATATAACTGAGTTTGCTTCGGAGCGATACTTTAGTAAATTACGACAAATCAATGAAAATAATGGGCATGCCGATAATGGATCTGGATCTGGATCTGGACCTGCACCTGGATTTGGTTCTGGTCCGAATGGTGTGGATGGAATAAGTAATTCACAAACTGGTCACTCAGCAGTCTTCTCAATCAATCATGACCCATCTCCATTGGAAGCAGCTACATTCAATTTACCTTCAAGACAAAAGAATGCGAATCATGAGAACTTTATTTTAAGACCGAGCGATCAAAGAAAACGTTCACTCGGACATGACCTTACTTCACTTCGGACTCAACGTCGACAAAGTTTCACTGGATCATTGGGTGCTTTGAGATCAAAAGTTAATAGAGCTTCCTCAATTGTTGAATCTCATCAGGAAATAATTGAGGAAAGAATTGAGCAAAAAAGGTAAAGTTCAAAGGAACACCCGATCTCCCTCATGAGATCTCCCTCATGAATTATCGGATGAATTGCTAACATTGTCTAGCATCTCTCTATCCGACCTCCTCCTCGACTTACCCATCGAATTACAAGCTCAAATTATTGCACCTTTACCAATACACACAATCCTTGACCTCCGACAAGTCTCAAAATCATTTCATGCTTTGATTACATTGAATGAAGCCCCGATTACAAGATATCATGCCGAACATACACTCCCCGATTACACCATACGACTATATCCTCTCCCAGAACCTAAGAATATGAATTTACTTTATTTGGGTGGAATATGGCATCGATTACATGTTGCATCAAAATTATCTGCAATGATATCCCTACAGGCTCGAAAGGAGATCTTCTTGAGGACGACCGAAGCTCAAAAGTTGGAATTTCAACCACAATTTCTTCGAATGCATCAAAGATTAATACCACTCGTCTTTACAATCTTTCATTTCTTCGAAACCTACCGCAATGTCTATGTTACTCATCTTGCAAGAAACGGGCCACCCTTAACAAAATTACCTTACACCATTAATCCATTCGAATCTTACGTCATGAGTATGTATGATGATAGAACATTATTACATGTTCATCAGGTATTTCCTTTGGTAATGTCATCCTTCTCTCGTCGATTACGGCCTCCTTCGTATGTCGGAAGAGTGGAAAGATCGATCAGAGGTTATTTGAAGGATCGACCATCTGATGAGATTTATGCGACAATCTTGACCGTAGGAGGATTACGACAAGCTCAAAGATTTTGGGAAACGAAGGGATATAATGCTAGGAGAGCAGCTGTTGACCAATGGTATGGATTCTTACAAAGTAGTCGATTGACTTTCGAACCAATTGCAACGGCACCGAAATCCAAGATGGCGAAATTTACTCATATAGGAAGAAAGAAGGCTCCTCAACCTGTTTCTCAACCTCCAATCGATAACTCAGGTCATGATTCTTCAGGATGTAATGAATGGTTTTGCGTTAAGCCTAATTGCGTTACCGCCAGAAAAAGCACCACTCACGTCAACACATTATTGACAACAAGTCTTTCGGCCGGTCCACCAATGCGTCCGTTAAGAAGAGAAGAGCTCAGGTTGCTGGTGGAGAATATCCCTGATTTACATGATATTTGGGCGAAAACAGCTGAAGCTACAATTCTAGAGAGAAGGATTGTGGATAGACCGGAGAGGATCAAAAAGAATAGCTCGGTTTTGTTGGATTTGATCAAGGAAGATGGAAGAGATGAAATGGAGGGTTGGGAATCGGGAAGAACGGGTGGGAATGTTGCAGATGGATCGGAGGTGGTGGATTCTGGGGCAGTTTCGGATTGAACTGGATGTTTTTTTGATTTATGGGGGCTATTAGCTCGTACAATGGCGATGGTAACGGCGATGATTTACAATTTCGTTCATGCCGAAAAGTAATTCGAGCATCATGGATTTGGATGCATTATATGAAGATGAGAGGAAGTGAAGGAAAGTAATTATTTGCGGCGATGGATTTGGAGGTGAGGGAAGACGAAAAGTCGAGAAGGAAAGGCAAGCATTGAAGGCGTTTTTAAGCGATGTTTTTTTTTCAAGTCCAATGTCAAGGATGGCTAGGTTTGGGCTTGGGGTGGCGGCGTTTTGAAGGTATTAAATTAAATAGTGAATATCTATGGATGTCCATGAATGGATGCCAAGGTGTTTGAAAGCAAATGGTGTTTAAATTTGATTTGGCTGAATGAGCCTGGCTGGGTGTGGCAACGGTCTGATTACTGGACTGGAGCTCTGGTCTTGGTTTAGGATTTTATCGTAACTGGAAGGTGGGCGGAGGGCTTGTTGGATGGGCGAGGAAAGGAAGGAAAGGGAAGGGAAGGGTTGGCCGGGTGCATATTTGTAGGGATGGATGGATGGGAGGATGGATGGGAGGATGGATGGGAGGATGGATGGGAGGATGGACGGATGGATGGACGGACGGATGGATGGATGGACGGATGGATTGGGGCTTGTGGGTTATAGATATCTTTTCTTCTTGTTCATGTGTGTGTATGTGGGGGTATAGGGAGTGTCTTTTTTTGTATTTATGCGTTGGACGATATGGAAGAGTGGATAGATAGTATGGGACTGGGGACTGGGGACTGGGGAATGGTGATAGTGATCAAGGGGAGGAGCGAGCGTGATGGCTTATGATGAGTTGTTTATACAAAATGAATGAAGACATGAATACATGAATGTACGGATTCAAGATGTGCTGGTTTTAATTCTCTCTCCCTCCTCTCGATTTTTATTTCGTATGCGTCTGAGTGTGCGTGGGCGTGGTGTATGGCGTGCGGTGATATTCTCATACTCGGTCAAGAGTCAAATCCATATAGCCTAATACCATGATGGAAAGAAAAACAAGGCCCGTTTAGCGTAGTGGTTAACGCGCATCACTGTAAGTACTTGTCTTGTTGGCATGTGATTGATAAGTGGGTTTTGGATTTGTGCTAATGATGATGGGTGAATAGCGTATTGTGTGTATATGAAATGATGAGATCCAAGGTTCAAATCCTTGATCGGGCATTTATTTTTTGGG
>NGKG01000028.1:29665-77750 GCA_002162505.1 Myriosclerotinia scirpicola | reverse complement strand
GAGGGGATGGATGAGATGGGAAAGGAAAAGAAGGGGTTTCTTTTTTATTGTATTTTATTTGCTATATACTTTATATTTTATATTTTATTAGGAAGTTTGAAGGGGCGGGGGAGGTGTAAGAGGGGGTTCTGGGAGGGTTGTATATAAGGTTGAGGTTTTGGGGGTGGTGAAGGTAAATGGAGGGGAGGAAAGGGATGGAGGGGGGGGAGAAGGGGAAAGGAAACGAAAGGAAAGGAATGGAAAGGAATGGGGGAGAGGGATAAAGGAGAGGAGAGAAATGGAGGAGAAGAGGAGAGGAATAGAAGGGGGGAAAGGGATTGAGGAGGGGAAAGGAATGGAGGAGAGGAAAGAGGGGGAGAAGTATGTAGGTATGTTTTCCTAATGTCTCCACGTATTCATTATATTGCATGTTCCTTCAACTATAACCCCAAACCCCAACCCCAATCTCAATCCAAGCCCCAATCCGATTCCCAATTTCAAAACTCAAAAGCACATCTCAATTCGTATATACACTCCTAACCCCCAACCCCATACACCCCACCTCTTCCCTTATCTTTTCTCCCCCAAGCCCTGGGATCAATGGGTCGATATCAAAGAAATTAAAATTAAAGATTCGCTTTAACATCTCCACTACTAACATTCTTTGAGCTTGAAGGAGCAGGTGTATCTAGAGCATATTCTGCGATTAATTTTTCGGCGGCAGTTTCGCCTACGAGGTAGGCGGTGGATTGTGTGTGGTTACTTTGGTGGTTTGGGTTAGTGGTTGGTTTGTGTATTTTGTGTTTATTTGTTTCCCTCGTCTCCTCTTATTGATTGCCCGTCTTTCTACCTACCCTGTTCGTTGTTTTGCTGACGATCACAAGATTCTTCAATTGATATATCGTCTTATGTTGAGTTTGAGGGGGGAGGTGAGAGGTCGAGAGAAGGAAGAGGAAGCGATGAAAGGGAATGAATAGAATAGATAGGAATAAAACAAAAGAAACTCACTTAGGCAAAAGTGGAAGAATACTCAAATCTACAACTCTCAATCCCTCCACCCCTAACACCCTAAAATTCGTATCTACACATGCTATGCTCTCATCATTTCCTCGACCCATGCGAACTGTGCTACACATGTGCCAACTGCTAAAGAGATTTTTGCGGCAGTGTTCCTATAATCTCGTCAGCTTAGTCTTCCGGCACATGGATTGCATTACAGATTCCAAGAAGAAAAAACCCAAAAGAAGAAAAGAAACTCAACGTGAAACGAAAACAACTAACCCATATCTCCCCATCACTCGCCCCAACACCCCCCTCAGGCACCCCAATCATCTGCACACTCTTCTCCCTAAAAACAGGCGTATCCAAAAACTCCAATGATTTTCTCACCGCCTCGATGAGGACTCGTCGATCATAAGGATGGTTTATTAAATTCGCATTGATTTTTGGTGCGGAGGAGGGGGAGGGGGAGGAGAGGGATATGCTGCCGCTGGCCTGGGGGTTCATGACGAAGGAGAGGCAGGTTAGGTAGGTTTCTGTGGGGGTGAGGATGTGGGTGCCGGTGTAGAGGGGGGGTACGTGCTAGGGGGGTTAGTTTGGGGTTTTGTTTGGGGGAGGGACGGAGATGTTTGGGAAGGGTGAAGATGTTTTGGGATGAGTGAAGGATGAGGGTGATAACAAGGAGAAGTGAAGGGAAAGAAATCCGGAGACAAACTGTAGCAATTTCAAAACTAGGAACATTCTTCTTCCGCAAAAATGCCTTCTTATCCTCTGGCAACTCCTTAAATTCTTTCGATTCCAAAACCCTATCATTCTTAAACCACCCCATCGGAACACCACAATAAAGTTCCACCAACTTCCCACTCTTATCTTTAACCCATGCCTCCTTCGCAGTCTTCTTCATCTCCTCATTCATCTCAAATTCGATACGTTCATTTGCTCCCTGTTTTAGCAAAAGAGTCGTGGTTGCAAAACAATGATCTTGAAGATTCTTTCCTACTTGTGGAAGGTGTTTGATGAGTGGTATATTATGTTTTTGAAGTTCGGAAGCTGGGCCGATTCCAGAAAGGAGGAGGATTTGAGGACTATTTATTGCTCCGGCTGATAGAATGACGTCTTTCCGTGAATGGTATTCTCGTCCATCGATTGTTTTGACTCCTTTTGCTTTCTTTCCACCAAATAAAACCTTTGCGACGGGAGCGTTGAGAATGGTTTCAAATCGTGGACCCATTAATGGTAAATATGACGAAGCGGTTGTTCGAAGCCCTTTATACATACATGAAGAACCCATTCCCATCCCAATTGGATTCCCAGAATTGATATCAGGATTTGAAGGCAAGCCAGCTTGTTTCGCCGCGGTATAAACATCCGTAAGACCCCTTTCCCATATAGGAGCATAGGAAAGATGAAGTGGACCATTCGTACCATGATCCTCTGGTTTCGGATTCACAAATTCTCGATATTGATCGGGAATTTCATCATGATAATGTTCGATTTTTTGAATCGTTCTTTCACATTGGACCAAGACCAAGTATCATCACCTACTCTTTCAGCCCAGGCGTCAAAATCTTCGGCACCGCCAATAACCCAACATGAGAAATTTATAGCGGTACTACCACCGATTCCTTTTCCTCTGGAATAATCTATTTGTTGTCCATCTAAATGAGTACTTGGTTCGGTTTTATATCCCCAGTTTAATGAGGGCTGAGAGCCGAATAATGTGAATCGATCGGCTGGGATGAGATATTCTTGATCGTTGTTTGGACCACCGGCTTCGATTAAGAGAACAGATGGGTGAGATGGGGTTGATGAGAGACGAGCTGCTAGGGAAAGTCCTGCTGGACCTGCGCCTACGATTATGAAGTCGTAAGTGCTATGAGGTGTGGATGTCATTGCGAGGGTTAGTTGGAGGTTTTTGTGGTTTTGTGATATATATTTTTAAATAGAATGTTAGAAGAGTGTATAGGACCAACGATTGATGGAGAGTTATCTACTCATGATTTATGTCTTTGAAAAAAGAAACCCGAAGACTTTTGAGAATAACAAGTCCCTAAGGATTTGCTGTAGTACTTAAATCAGAAAAATTGACCCATATCCAATGCAATGCAAGGAGCTGACTGATCAATTGAAGATGATGCATATAGTTGCATTGGCGTCATGTATGTATATGGTGCCAATGAAGTTCAATCCTTTCTAGTTTTTTCAGGGAAAAATGATAACGCCTCTACTCTTGATATCGGGACGAATCGAATAGTTGTAATATTTTCCCCAGATGATGGATAAAAGGTACAATAAAGATATATGGGGAATGTATACAAGGGTTGAATAGTATTCCGCCCTCGATGACGGAATTACCCCGTTCGGTTGTTTGCTTTCTCCTCCTTAAAAGGTTGCGGGGTAATATATGGTGGGGTAGCTCGAAAGTAATACACTAAATTCGGATAGTGTAACATTGGCGTGTACAGGAGACGGCTCGGTTTGTGCTGAGTAGTGAGTAGCGAGAGATTGTCATTTTCGGGGAGTTAAAACATAGAGGTTAATCCAAATCTAACTATTGAATTAGTTGTGAGTATCAGATACGGGGCAATGAAGGGAAAATGGGGTGTACATTTCCAATGGTGAAGAAGGGAAACGTGATCCGGAGATGAAATGTTAGCTAAAAGGATAACCCAATGGAAACTATTCAATGAATTACAAGTACCTACTGCAGTAAAGATTGTCACGGTAGTGGGCGAGTCGAAAATTCCCAACTTACACTTACCAATCACTGTTGATCGAGGCCTACATTGGCTGAGTCAAACGGTCAGGTGAATTTTCGCACGGGATACAATTCTGTAGTGTATTGTAGTGTTGATGAGCGGATGTCGTACTTGGTTCGTGTTATTATTTTGGTTCGAGTCATATAGGAAAGATTTACTGCCTGCTACCTTTTTGCCTGCTCGATAACTGCTAAAGATTCTGCCCACGAAAGAGTATGTTTGGTCTCAGTGATGAGGGTCTTAAATGGAGCTTTTTACGAAATGCCTAACCAATGCAAAAATTGGGTTGAAGGTTGGTGATGATATCGAAGGATGATAATTAGTCACTCAAGATGGACATCTCCATGTCCTCGTGAAATCTTGATAGGAGAATCAATGGTACATAGATATGGAATGCCCATTCTCCTCGAAAGAGGTAGAATTAATGCGGACGCGCATAAGAAAAGTTGTGTAGCTGATATTTTTCAATAATGAGAGGGATTGTTCCCATCAAATAATTCTGTAGGAGAGCTCTATATTCGGCTTCTACATATTCATTTGCCTCATTCATTGTTGAAGACTTGAAGAAAAAGAGCCATCTTTCTTTGTATTCGCCCTCCTGTGAAGAATAAATTGACTGCAGAATATTGCCACACTTTAAGGAAGGCTTCTTCGAAACAAAACACCCGTCATCCATACGGACAAGAGTATTAGCTCATTAAAAGTAGTTTCGGGAAAAGACTATGTGAAATTCCTCCTACTTTTCACTTGCACCGTTTCATGAAGTGATATAGAATGTGGTGCCAGAAGAAATAGATAAGCAAGACGTTCAAGCTCGTGCCTGAATTAAAGAGACATGTACATAAGATGTGTTTTGACTGACGGTAGTGAAATTTCAATGTTATGAGTCTGAAAGAGACGTTAATTGAAACATTCCCTCGAGACCCAAAAGGGCAATTGACTCAAATCACGGAATGACCATGAAATCGTGAATAATTTCCAATCACAGCCTAAGTTGTTGGATAACTACTTGATGAATTCTAAGCTGTTTCGACCTTGACGAAAACTAGTAGCAATCACCATGGGTAGATCCTTAGGTTTGTCGCAAGTTCATTCTGGCTTGATAACATTCATAAAAGCTGATTGATTCCCACCGACTCCTCCTCCTTTCATCAGAAAATTGAACGGCGTCGTAAACTGCCGGTGACCATCTAGATAGATGCCTAGATTCGAACGATATTGATAATATCTGCGTTCATCTTGGGCGGAATAAAGAAAGTTCGGAATTTGGGAATCTAGCGGTGAAGAAGTTATTTTCAAGATAAGCCTATTGTCTGCAGTCATCAAATGAACCATGACAGCTGAGATACATATCTTCTGTAATTGGGAACATGTCCCCATGAGAAATACAACATTTCCTGAGTGAGAGTATTGGAGCTATTTAGCGGATGCCCTGTAGACGATGGAGGTCTATGCCGACTGGTGAGTTCGTATTGATTTCATACGAGTTGAAAGTATCCAAAATATCACGTCATCTTCATGAAACAAACTATACGTTCCCTGGTCAACCTTGAGATTGTATATAAGATTTGTGCTGTTAGCCCGTCGGAATGAAGATAGAGAGAGCTCTTTGCAGCGATCCATGAACAAAAATGAATTTGGAGGTCAGAAAGGGGCTTTTCGTTACGGAACGGATCGAAGAGTGAGATGATAACATATCATCTTCTAGACTTCTACCCCGCTTTCCTTGGCATTTTGAGAATCTTCCCTCTGTTTCTCCCTTGTTATGTGACTAGTAGCTATACCATGTCACCATGATATGATTGATGAAGTATTAGAAGTGATACAACAGTTGGTAGGTACTAGGTAGGTGGTAGATACTCTGTATGTAACGAGGATATAACTCTTTCTTTCCCTCAAGATGAAGAACGGACAACGGACAACGGACAAAGGACAAAATGGGACAATACCTTGGCTTTTTTTGCAATTTGATGATAGGTGTAAAATAAAGTAATATAATGGGGCCTAACCTACCATGATTACACAATCATTAGAGATTCGATTCCGACCGGTTGGCTGACCCAATATGAGACCCAAACTACTTGACTAATCTAAATATTTGACATATATTATGCATGCATATGATATATCCCATGTATACTAGTAATACTACATACTCACTAGACTTTACTATTATTAGAACCCTTCACTTCACCCACCCACCCCCTTTCTGGAGTTTTGATAGACACCTACCCACCTACCTCCTGGCTGGATTAGCTGGTTTGGCTGAATTAGGTCATGTAAGATGACAACTTCAAATTATTCTCATTATTCTCCCACATTCTTATTCGCTTTCTTCTTGAAGCACAGATGATCATTCACCTACTCGGTAGATGGGTAGATGAGTATCTATTTCTTATTTCCTTTTCAAGAGTGTCAAATAAAACCTTGGAAGTCCTGAGCTGAGGATCTAGAACGTTAAGAAAAGGAGAAGATAACTGGTAAGGAAGCAAATCAAACATAGTAAGAGAAAGGTAGGTATTTGTAAATTTATATCTTCTATACATCCCATCTCTATACTTATCTTTCTATACATCTCTATCTTCCCCCACCTTCATTCAAACCCCTCTTGCCTTTCAACTGCGCCACATCAAAATTCTACTCGTTACCCATAAACACCTGCAGGTGAGTTCAATAATATCTCCACCTTTGATACTTTTGAACTTGTGAACGTGTGGTTTCTTGGCTAAACATTTAGTAAACAAATTGTTAGTTACGTTGTATTTATAATTTCATCAAACGTAATCTGAATGGATTAACTCGCGATAAACCCTCTTATACGACTTCAGACGAACCTTCCCAAAATTTTGATCATCCAAAATGGCTGTCTCAACTCCTTCACCACGATTACATTTCGAGCCTGATAGTGTACCGTTACCTACCTCTCCTGATAATGAGGAACCAGCCTCTCCCGCATTATCATCTTCAACAGCCCTCGCACGTTTCGAGTTCGAATCTGGTCGAGGAAATGAAGGAACAAAAATATTAATGGTAGAATGGGAGGATGAATCTATAGAAGGATCCACCAAAAATATGGGAGATTGGGAGGTGTCATGGGAAGGAAAGAGTACAGTTCTATCTGCAAGAGATGGAGCAGAAGGGAAACTTCATCGACTTTACTTTTTACTCCCTCCCGGGGCCAGCATACCAAGAATTATTAAACTATCACAAGCGGGAGGGAAAACGATTCAAACGAACCCGTTACCTGCCATATTTCCACCCGAATTAGGATTGACTGCGAGACAAGCTGGACGAAAAGGTGTATTACATACAGTATGGGCGAAGAAAAGGATATCTGTTTTACAAAAGGAAATCGAAACGGAGATGAAAACAAATGGGGAGGGAATAGGTTTGGAAATGGCCATGCAAGAAAAACAATGGATTGAGGAAAACTTTGGTGTTGGACCAAGAATTACACAACCAGATATACAATATAATGCTACACCAACTAGTCCAAAAACACCTGGTGGTGGGAGGTTATCCGAGAAACTTAAGGGGTTGAAATTAGGGACCAGTGCACATGAATTGAGTAATATTTCTGGTATGTACAATTTTATAGGATTACATATGGTGAGGATGAGACTAAAGATCATAGAACCTAAATTCGAAAATAATTCAAATCCATTATCTCCGGAACAAGGTGATGTCGCGGTATCATCGTTTTCCTTATTTCATGGAGGAGCATCTCGGCCTCAACCAACACGTCCTCAACCAACGCGCCTTATCGCTCAACATCCACCTAATCATTCTTCACAGCATGGAATGAATTCACTGAATGCTGTTGCAATTGGTGATTTACCACAAAAGACATCCGAGGAAGATCAAACGGAAGATGAATTATTCGCCATAAAATTGAGCCCAAGAAGTCCGGATATGACAAAAAGTCCGTTTAGTTTCGCAACGAAAGATGTAGCTTTAAGCATGACCCAAAAGGAGTAGGATTCCTTCAATAGTCATGTCTATGTGGAGGGAGATGAAGATTTTCACGCGATATGAGTACGGTGAAACGAAAGAATTGAGCGGCTTAGTTTTGACAAACACATCATTGGGAGGTAGATGTTCAAAAGCTACGAAAACACTCGGTTTATACCCACTATATTTCTTTTATCATAATTTGGACTTGGATAAGTTTCTCACCCCATATTTTAGATATTTATTTGAAGACCAATATTTATTCCCAGGTTGGACAATGTACTACTTGAAGGTTTTGCCAGAATTTGCCAATACATGTGTCTAGTTTACAATCGGAAGCGGAACCAAAACGTAACTCCGAGACCTCTTGCCATTCTCAAATTGTGGATTTTACCTACTTTTCATCATCTTCTAGATCTTTGTGAATTTCATTACTTCTCGCCGTTTCATATCACGATTGATGCCGTAACCATACATTGCCGTCAGAAAGTTCGCACCTCGGCAACAAGCGAGGCACTAGAAACATTTATAGTCTTTTTTGCTATTATTGCCACGTGAATTGAGTTTCCCCATTATCCACTCGCCTTATGTCAAGCTGCTACTCCTTTTAGTGCGAGCGAACTAATTCTCAACGACATAGGTAAGGTAACTAAGGTTATATTAAATTTTCTAAGCGTCCTCCAATTTCATATAGAATCTCAATGACTGGTCAAATCTTTAGTTCACAAGTAAATGTGGTTCAAGCTCACTACGTATAAAACAATTCATGGGCCGGATAGCCTTACTCAGTCATATATAGAGGATGGATCAACGAGTCATGTTCATCACTAATTACCCCTCACCTTGTCACGCATCAAAATGAGAGAATTCAAGACTGAAATCATGACGAATTCCTTGCAGAATCACCTAGCACTAAAACATGCTGTGATCTACATATAGTCTTTCTAAAGCATCTTTTCTCGTATTCCAAACTTATTCCCTCAAGAACGCTTTGAGACCGTCGTCTTCTATTTTTGTTCTATAAAATGTTCCAATCTTGAATGTGCTCATATTTATCTTCCCCTATTAAAAAGTATCAAAGCACAACGGTTATCGGCTGTCAAAAGATTAGACAAAGTGGGTCGTATTTGACTCGTTGATCATTGATTCATTGTCTTGCATTACATTGGCAATTTCCACGCCGTTATATCCTTTTATATTCTGTTATATAAACCCTCAATTCTCGTCTCGAGACTTGATATAAGTATCCAAGGTTGATGTTACACTCAGATTAGGCTCGGTTGTTTGAACAAAGGGTTAAAATTCTTTCGAGAAAGTGACCTTACATTTGATTTACATTCACGGGGGATTACACCTCTGCCTTATTGGCCACACCTCACCTCACCTCACATCATCTCTACTCTCATAACCATGGCCACCAATTCAACAATCAACCTCTCCCCTCCTCCGACTACCTCTCCTCCCTCTCTCATCCCAACTACCACCATCCTCCTCCTCCTCTCAACATATCTCCTCGCTGTCCATCTCCTGAGATTTTCTCGACGAGACTCAATGATATCGACACTTGGATACACTACGAGAGAATCTTTGCAGTCTATGACGAATACGGATGCGCAGAGAATTATGAAATATATAGGGGAGTTGGAGTTTCCTACTATCCATATGAAGAGTTTGCAGTTTGCTCTTTTTAAGGTATGATTTTTTGGAATGGTCTTTCATTTTGTTAGTTCGTGATTTCGTTTGTCATTCATTTTTGAACTGGCTACTTTCCTCATAGATATATGTCTGGAAATAAATTCGAAAGGATATGAATTATCTTGCAGCCACAATACCTCCCGTCAACCATAGAATACTATTACAAAATATACTAATCCCTCACCAGACTTACGGTATCCCCACCATTTCTAAACTGCTAGTCGATACCAAGCAATTTAGCTCCAAGGAAAACGCCAGTAAACGCTATGCAGACACCACTATTCTAATCAGCGAATTCGCATCTCATCATCCTCGTCATCCACGCGTACTGAAAGCCATTTCCCGCATGAACTATCTTCATTCCTCGTATCAAAAAGCCGGGAAGATATCTAATGGTGATTTGCTGTACACGTTAAGTGTATTTATCAATGAACCTATTGCTTGGATTAATAAGTATGAATGGAGAAAATTGGATGATATGGAAATTTGTGCATTTAGCACTTTTTGGAAAGGTATTGGTGATGCCATGGGTATCGAGTATCACGAATTAAGTCACTGGAACGCGCAAACCGGCAAGGGAGAATGGAAAGATGGATTGGAATTCTACGAGGATCTCCAAACATGGGCCGAAGAATACGAGAGGCAATTCATGGTTCCAAATGGTTACAACAAAAAGACGGCTAATGAACTCGTTCCAATGCTGCTCTTTTATGTTCCAAAAGGATTACAGCCTTTTGCGAGGGAAGCGGTGGGTGCTCTTATGGGTCCGTTACTAAGAAAGGCTATGATGTATCCCGATCCGTCCGCTTCGAATGAACGAATCACGAGCTGGATTCTTATTGCAAGGAAATACTTCCTCAGACATTTTGCACTGCCGAGAGGGGAATGGATGCGTGTTCGAGAGATCTCTGATAGCGATGATCAAGGAACCAACGGACGTTTTCACTCAAAGGGTTATCTCGTGCATCCGTTCTATCAGAAGCCCGATTTTTGGAGTCGTTGGGGTCCCCAGGCATTGCTTGTGAGGCTTGCGGGGGGGTTTGTGCCGGATGAGAAGATGGTGTCTTGGAAGCCACAGGGGTATAAGTTTGAGGAAGTGGGACCGGAGAGGAGGGAGAATCAGGGGCTGGAGGAGATGAAGGACGGGATTGAGAAGTTGGAGATGGAGAGGACGGCGGGATGTCCTTTTGCTTTCGGGAGGTAAATTTTAGGAGTGAGGGATGAGAGATGAGGGGTGAGAAGGAAGGAAATGGAAGGCGAGGGAAGGTGTGGTGTGGAGTAGGGGGTGTTGGTGTGGATTTTTTGGTTTGTAGGAGAAAGAGAGGGTGACGAGGAGTGGGGAATTCTTGTATTTGTAGGATTGATATCATGGAGGTGAGGAGATGTGAATTGTAAGATATGAAGGAAAAGGAGAGAGCTAGAAAATTGTCCAAGACACGATGATATCTGTCAACAAAGTAATCCCATAATTTTAATCACAATCATAATCACATCATACAAAAAAGCACCAGATAATACCTGTGAACAAAGCCATAATTTCCGGCTTGATTACCATAATTTCAAATGGGTATCTTGACACTGTGATATCATTTTGTAAACCAGATTCAAAACCAAAACTCCATGCTATGCCATGCCGTGTTTCCTTGCTATAAAATCAAATGGGTATCTTGCACCATGTCCTTGCGCCCTGAAACAAAACTCCATTAATCCGATTCCCATGCAATCAATCATATCTCTTGGCTCTTCCCAATTCCTCCCATGTAAAGGGTATCTCAAATGGATATCGTAACTCCTTCATCCGTGACCTTCATAACCTTAAACTCCATACCATATATCATTATCTCACCCCGTCTCATCGTAGTCATAATACTTTCCTCCGTGGTCCTCATGTCCTCAGCCTTAAGCTCCATACCATGCCATGCTATCCTTTGAAATCCTATAGTCTATCAACCTGCCCGTCTACCTCACCAGAATTTTCCCAGAGCACACCCCTTAGCTATGCCAAAATCCTATTTCTAGAGACCAGTAATCATTGTCCTAAAATACACTGAGAGAATTGTAGCCCCATTTTTGTTAATCGTAAAGTGATGATGTGCCGCGAAGTAATGTGATGAAGAGCAGAAAAATGTTTTGATGTCCAATGTCACAGAGGAGGTGACCGAATCGAGGAGGGTGTTAATGAAGCGGAAGAGAGATGCCAAAGATGTCGAGACTGGAAATTATACTGCAGCAGAGTAAATGCTGTCAAAGAGGTAGAAAGACCTAGAAAGTCGACCACATCTCATCATAGAAATAAGGATCAACATCCCAGGGCTCCAAAACATTAGCCATCTGACTAATGTTCAACTTCGCACCCATTTCCCCAAGCCTGGTAGGAAGATGACCTCTCATATTAGGCGTAACCATCTCCAGATCGGTGACAAAGAGAGCTCCCGCTTCCCTCTCATCAGCCTCTGCTTTCCTCGCAGCCTCAATGCCCTCTTTGCGAACCCTAGCTTCCTCTTTATTCACCGCCAGGATGACATCTCGAGGGAGTTCGATCCAGTTTTCCTCATCACGATTGTCTGTAGGTAGCACCAAGTATGGTCTCATTGGTGCATTCGGTTCTCCCCGATCTGGATTTCTCCTCCAGAATTTGACTATCCTTTCGACCACCTTCTCCTCGTGTCTCATGACATGGGATATATGGAGCTCGCTGCTTTCTCCGTTCCAGTGTTCAAGCTGACGATCGACTAGTACATCGGGATCATCTTCTGGTCCTGGAGGAAAGGACTTGAAGATACCTCTGGCTTCCTGACGCTGTCTCTTGGCGAATTTTTTGGTGAGGTGTGACTCAAATGAGATAACAGGGATAGGAATTCGCTTTCCCAGTATGAAACTCCCTACTGTTGGTAAACTTGCGGGAATTACATCGTCTTGATTGCCATCGTCACTTGAATCGGACGAAGAATCAGAAGAAGAATCATCTTCGTCGGAGGAACCTGAATCAGTTGCCTCATCGCCATCCGCGTTATCATCATCATCTGAATCAGAATCAGAAGAAGAATCAGCAGAAGAATCATCGTCATCGGAGGAATCTGGATTATTGCCCCCTTGGTCATCCGCATCATCTTCATCATCATTTGAATCAGATGAAGACTCGTCTTCTCTTTCTTCGTCAATATCATAAGAATTGATATAAGAGGCCAGGTCATCAGCAAAGTCAAAGTCTATATTAACACCGTCTTTTATTGATTCCCTCAGTGCTTTTAGAATGGGACTTTCATCAAGATTGACTACCAACCATCCGTCCTCATCATAGATTTCCTCATCTTTGTTGTTCAAGACAAGGGGATCAATGATCTCGACGAACACCCATCCTTCATCATCGAATGGTGCCGGTGCTAGTTCGGCGGATTCTCCAGCGGGCACGAAGGAATATGATTCAATGGGAAGTTCATAAAGTCCCATCAATATCATCTCGTCGGGTGAAACCAATCTCATGATATATTCGATGTCGACCGAATATACGGGGTGAACGGGAGTTCCATCAGTGTTCTCGATAGACTCCTCAACAGAATCTTCAACAGGCTCTTCGGGAGTTGTGACTGGAGAAGATGTGGCCAATGATTCTGGATGAGGTGGGCTCGGAGGAGAAGCCCCATAAATTTCGGCATCCGCATTATATGCTGAAAAGTCTGGAACTCCCTCAGCTTGGAGTGGTTCCACAGGCTGAACTGCCACCTGTGAGCCCTCGAGGCTAGTCTCAGGTGTTGGAGATGAAAGATTTCCACTGTTTTCAGACGCGTCACTTGGTCCTTTGGAATCTTCACTGGTCTCTGCATTCTCCGACTTAAACCATTTCGAAAATCGAGACACTTTTGGTGGAATGGCCAAATCAATCTTCTTGAGGCCGAAGTTGTCCTTTTGTTCAACTTGAGAAGGCACTCCCTCCGCAGCGCCAACAACTGGACCGGCTCCTTGACCAGTTGTACGAGCGATAGCTTCTGCAAGTAAGGCGGCATCTTCGGCTCTACGTTGAGCATGTTGAGCGATACCCTCTTCAACCTGAGCAGCAACAATTTTCATGTGTTCCATCAGAGCTGCTGCTTCGGCTGCGAGAAGAGCTTCTTCCTCGGCAATACGTCGGGTTTCTTCCTCCCGACGTTGCTGAAACTCTTCCACAACATCATAAATATTAAAGGACCAGCTTTTTCCAGTTGGTCGAGTATGTCTGCAGGTCGTTACCTTGCAGTTGAAATACCCACAGAAGTTGTTGAATCCATAGAGAGCATGCCCTGGATCCTCCTGGATGTGATCTGATGCAAGGTTATCCCTGATTATATGCCAGATAGGTACCTGCCATAAACCCTCCAGAATAACCCAACGTCTCTGGACTTTATTGAGCATGCTGTAACCAACAGGATCAGTATCAGCAGTCGGAAGGAGGGGGTCGGTGGATCTAAAGTCTGACAATCGAATTGGAATGGGATTGTTTGATCCCCAGGGAATATCGAGACCAGGAGGAAGAATTGGCCTAATATCCAATCGATGAGGTATGAATTCTGTGCTAAGGATTTCTTGGACTTCATCCACGGATTCATTAGTCTCGTCGACTTTGACTTCCTGCTCAGCTGCGACATCCTGCTCAGCTGCGACATCCTGCTCAGCTGCGACATCCTGCTCAGCCGTATCCGCAATCTCCAGGTCATCCATTTCGAAAATTGCTTCATGATCAACATCATCTGTGAAGAGTCTTTCGACCACCAGGCCAGGGCTGATCACCAAGTGATTATTAGGATCAGGTCCAGCAGCAACGTTATCCGAGGCTTCATTGTCGACATTGGTTCGAACAATTACTGGTGCCGCATCAGGAAGTGATGCCTGTCGCTCTGGTATGACTATTGGATTACCACGCACTCCCCCCCGAGTAGCATCCGCTGGATCAGTAACCTGTGGACCAGAAGCCTCCCGGCCAATGTTTCTTTGAAGATCAAAGATATTTTGACCATCCACATTGAAAGTAGGCTGCGGAATGATGGGGGGAAGTGAATTGAATCTTCTTTCGAAGTCTTCAGGGTCCGGTGTATCGTTCCAAACCAATTGGAGGTCCTCCGCTTCTTCCAAATCCGACTCAGAATCATTGTCATTGTCTTCGTATGCCTCAGACAATTGAGTGGCGAATTCAAACTCCAGAGTATGTAGTGTAGGAGAGTTGGGGGCTGAATCAGGAAGAGCAATGTTTGCTGCAGATAATCCAATGGCAACTTCGATCTCCTGAGGGTTTCCAATAGGAGAGTTTGGGGTCGAGTTAGGAGGAGTAACATTTTCTCCCATTGGCTCGGTTACCTCAGCCACGACCTTAACGACTTCTTCCTCGTTATCTGGCGTTGCTACCGGTGTGGTGACCAACTGAAAATTGCCTGGATTGTTGATTGACAATTCAGTTGATACCATTGGAAGGGTTTCGTCGACATTGCTATCGTTAGAAACAGGAAGATCGTGTTCTGTGACCGGTGTTTCGATGTTCAAAGTCTCAACCGTGAGATTTTCGGTGTGATCTGTAACTGACGATTCAACATAAGCATTTGATTTGATATATAAAACGTATAAAGTCGATGACTTACCTTCAGTATCATCACCATTGTCGTCGTTGAATGTTGTTGTGCTCTCCTCTGACACCACCACATCCTCGGCAGGTTGCTCACTACCATTATCGAAGCTGTTATCGACGACGACTTCGACCGAAGGAGTGGCTGGTGTCGAAGAAAAGGCGAAATCGCGAACAATTGTCTGGTCTGACTCTGGTAATTGTATATTAGTACTTTGATAAATGTAATGCATAGAAAGAGTAACTTACCAGCAGCAATTGTTATTGCGATTGGCACTACCGCAGCAGCAAATGATGGACCAGCGACATCATAAATGTTGCTACCATTAGTCTCGACCGGAAGTTGCCTTGTCGAGGAAGGATGCGAAGATCCAAAGAGAGTTTCCGAGTCTATTGTTCAAATATCAGCAATTAGTTTCTCAAATAGAATTCATGTGTATTTGTGACTTACCCGTGGAGTGTCTATTGGATCGGGAACCGGCAAAGAAACTAACCAAGTTCCTGACCTTGGTTTTGGTAGTCTTGGTTGTCTTTTGCTTCTGGCTCTTGGTGACTTTCTTGGACTTCTTGTTGTCCTTGGAGAAAATGCCGACGACGGAACGAAGAACTTTGGTGAAACCCATTTTGATGATAACTACAAGGTATAATGTTCAAATAAGGTTTTTGTAAAGAAGTAAAAAGGGTAAAATGTATGTCTAATGTATGTTTAGACAAGGTAAACAGAATAAAGTATCAATACCTTCACGATGCTGGTTGCAAAAGGGGATGAAGTTGATATTGTGATGGAAAAAAATTAATAAGAGAGAATCGATGCTCGATTAGAGGTGTTGATTTTGGAAGTATTTAATAGAAACTTATGAAGAGTTGTGATGGTGTTGTGGTTAATTTACTTCTTGAAAGTATTATGTCGAAGAAAATGGGAAGAGGATCAAGGACGAGGGCGAGAAAGCTTATATGCTTGATGGAAAAGCCGTAGCAAACAACCAAAGGTTCCAAAGAGCGCTAAGATGAGGGGATTTGGCCTTCTGCTGTATAATAACGAATCATTTTGACCGTACACGATTAGGTAGAAGGCCAGATGGAAGAGTTTGAGGGGATTTGATCTTTTGCTGTATAATTACGAACCATCTTGACCGTACTTGGTTAGGTAGAAGACTAGATTGAAGAGAAATGATGGTTGATGTTAAAAACTGCTACCGTACGCCCTTCTTTGGGATCACATGCTATATAGTATTAGAGACCACCACACTTAGTCTGAACTTTGTTTTTACCTCTCCCAGCTAAGTCGACTGAAGAGATATAGAAAACATGCCCATGCGACTTGAATACAAGCTTATCAGGTAGGTTCACTTCGAAATAATATCTAGAAAATGGAAAACTATCTCCTAGGATACGTCAAATTGAACGTGCCGGTAGCCCAACGAATTGGAAAGTCTTGTCCATGATCATCAAAATATTGCAACCTTATAGTCTGCTAGTCCGAACTATTGGAAACCCTGATTAGCTCCAACATCGGGACCATTAGCACAAACATCCTCACCGAAAAGATTACGACGATAGACTGGAAAGAGACTATAAAATTGATTGTGAACGTGTTGGGACTGTGTTTGTTCATCGGACTGGCAGATCTGAGATCAGACTTTCCGGAATTTGATGATTATGTTGATGGTTTAGTTTTGCCCTCAAGACCCTCCTCTCCATATCTCGTTTGTCTATTTTTACACGCCTCGCATCATGTATGGTATTCTTACTGACATAGATGGCAAGTGAGCCCAATAGGTCCGTTACCGACGACCCATCTCGATTCGAATCTATCTCGTTTATCTGCCGTAAGCTTCGAGATCGACGACAGAAGGACCAATCGTCATGCCAATGGAGCGAAACAAAGCAGGTATGCGACATGTCCTGAACATAAAGACGTTGGAAATCTCTCGATGCCCTCAGTAGCGGATCGAATATATAGCTGCGCAAGATGGATGCCCCATTTCGGAAACCAGACATAGAAAGATAAAACGGGTTATTATAATTCTGTTCTTGGGCAAGGAGCATTACAGTATGGGCGGAACATCTACCCATCTTTCATGAATATATACTCCATATTGGGAGGGTACTTCATTGGTGTAAATTGACGTTTATTCGATCAACAATGATAATAAGTAGCACTGAAGACTTGGATTGTTTAGACAAATCTAGCCTCTAGGTGCTGCCCCATATCATGTGACAGAGGAACAATCAACTACATCTTTGGGATGGACTTGCCCTGAACATAAATGAGGTACAATAATCAAAATTCTATGTATCACTGGATACAAGATAAAAGAGACAAGAAACAGGAATGGAGAAAATGAGTCAATGCATTCATCGTTCTTTGTGAAAAGCTATTGAGCTTGGGTCATATGGTTGGGACTTTCTTCTATTGAGCAATGCAGAGGTACAGAAGTCTGTAATGATAGCCACTGTCTAAAATATGCCATCCTCCGATCCTGGCCTCAATGTATATTGATACAGGAAGTTACATTCTCTAAGCTCTTTTACAAGCTGCAAGCGCAGCAAAGGGGAATCAAGGAGCCATTAAAGGTAGATCCCAGTACTCCTAATTTATGAGATTACTTATCTCGATATCTTTGGAGATCTAAGAATCAAAAGAAGAGCAAGCTGCTCGACTGTGATTTAATGGTATCAGAAAACATGACTGGTAGGTTTCAAAAAAGTAGAAGCGAAAAAGTAGAAGGAAGCTAAGATTTAAAAGACTTCTCTAGAGATGGGCTACATCACTCGCTCTGTGTTCTTCAGTTTAGCTTACACGCTTATAATATATCAAAAGGTAAATAGGTAAATAGCACCAATCATATTATCGGTACTTGAGAAGTACAAGGAGGAGAGGCTGGGGAAAAGGGTGAATTTCAGGATTCTTATGGCATCAAAGAATCAGAGATGCCATAACCGACCTGAAAAGATAGAGCACACATAAAAATTGAATCTGGTTGAGTCAATTATACAAGCCAACAAAACAGATTTGGAGAAGAACCTTTAACAAGTGGACCTCGGGAGTATATAATAACAAGTGAAGCATGAGGTGGGTGAGGAGGAGGAGGAGGAGGAGGAGGAGGTGGGTGAGGTTGTTCGCAGCTCCCTAGTTTATCGTGCACGGCCCCTCCTCAATCGCAGCAAGCTTGAAGCTCTCAAATCCCCAGCATAAAGAGCCTCATACAACATACCAAGAAATTCCACGACGACGAGCTATTAGATTCGAAATCCCCAGCTGGATCGTGACCGGGTTACTCTTGATTCCTTCCTCAAACACGTCACCATTGGTCAACAATTCACTAAGAAGCCCCAATCATGTCTGGCCCTACGAAATACCTATTGGTTTCATTACCAACATCTATCTCTCAATCTGGCGATCGAGATGAAGCTTTAACAGCTTTGCGGTCTACGATTTCCGATGATAATGGAACCACGATACCATTTAAGATTCCCGAATTCAAGATTGGTACACTGGATGCATTGGTTGGGCAAGCAGACGATCTTGCTAAGTTGGAAAGCACTTGTCAAGGTGTTGTAGCAAAAGTTGGGGAATCTCTCCGCAATTTATTGGAAGGAGATGAGAGCAAGATTGAACAGCAAAAAACTGTTAATGATAGTAGGTTTGATGATCTGCTACCTCGTGGTTATGGTCATGGGCTAATAGTTTGCTTATAGAACCCGCGGCTCAATACCTACGTACTTTCTCATGGAATAAAGTCAAATATCGCGCCGACAAACCACTCGCAGAGTTAATCGATTCATTACAAAAGGTTAGATCCCTTTCACTGTGGGGGACGAAGTACAGCTGACGGTAAATAGGAACTTCTTAGCATTGATAATGATGTTAAGGGTAAAATGACCCAATACAATCAAGTCAAGACAAATCTCACAACATTACAACGGAAACAAACGTAAGCGCTTGAACTTTGGAAAGATGACAAAAAACTAACTCTGCGAAGTGGAAATCTCTCTACCAAATCCCTCACTCCAGTTGTCGACCCTAAATTACTGGTACAAGACTCCGAATACCTCGAAACTCACCTAGTCGTTGTTCCAACAAACGTTAAGAAGGAATTTCTCAAGACCTATGAGACTATTTCGCCTATGGTTGTACCAAGATCCTCGGTGGAAGTTACCCATGATGATGAATTCACATTATTTGCGGTCACAACATTCAAAAAGCACAGCGCGGATTTCCAACAAAAATGCAGAGAAAACAAGTGGACTCCCCGTGATTACAAGTATGTAGAGGGTGGAAAGGAAGAGGAAAGAAAAGAGGCCGAGAGAATAGGCAAGGATGAGCGAAAGGTATGGGGTGAAGCTTTAAGGCTTAGTAGAACTGGTTGGAGTGAAGCTGTTATGATATGGATACATGTCTTAACTTTGAGGGTATTTGTTGAGACAGTTCTGAGATACGGATTACCTTTGGATTTTGTCTGTGGGTTGGTCAAGGTATGATAATTAGTCTCTAGTTCTGTTAAGCTTTACTAATATGTCCCAGTCAAACCCTAAAGGAGCAAAGAAAGCGAAAGCGGCCCTTGATTCAGCATATGGTTACCTTGGAGGTAATGCTTTCGGACGAGATAAGAAAGGAAAGGCTTTGAAAGATGATTCGACATTATCATCAGAAATAGCTGCAGCAGGAGTCGGTGGAGGAGAAGGCAATGAATACACTGCCTATGTCTATTACGAATTCGAAATCATATAGATAGTATTGGGGGAATACGTGAATATTGAAAGGGAGGTTGGCGCATGGTAAAGGGTTCATATTTGTTGAAGCATGCATTGTATCATTGTATCGTATTAAGAGATATCAACAAAGCAATTGTATTCAAATCGATCAAAGTTTTGAAGTTTAATTTCTATCATGTCTAGCATTTTTTTGGGAAATATCCTTTTCAATCGGCCGGGATTTATTGGACCCAAGGTATCTATATCTACAACTTCAACAAATTCTCCTTCTCCAAGTACTCCACAATCTTTTGAACGCACTCCTCCACACTCAACTTATCCGTCCTCAAATGAATCTCAGCCTTCTCAGGTTCCTCATATGGTGCACTAATTCCCGTGAAATCCTTAATCTCCCCAGCTCTAGCCTTTTTATACAATCCCTTAGGATCTCTCTTCTCTGCCTCCTCAACAGGAATATCAATAAACACCTCAATAAATGGAATCGCCTCATCCCCATTCGCAGCCTTCTCATGTAAATCCCTAGCAACGGCACGATCTGCCCTGTATGGAGAAATAAATGATGTCAATGCAATAGTACATGAATCTGCGAATAATTTTGCGACCTCTGCGATACGACGAATGTTCTCGTTGCGGGACTTCTCGTCGAATCCGAGATCTTTGTTAAGACCGAATCGAACGTTGTCGCCATCGAGACGGTAGGCAGCATGGCCGAGGTGTAGAAGATGTTGCTCGAGGGCTGTGGCGATGGTGGATTTTCCGGAGGCGCTGAGACCTGTGAACCAAATTGTCATGCCACGTTGTTTGCGGAGAGTAGTGCGCTCAGCGCGGGTGAGGGAGGGGTGCCATGTAATATTTCTGGGGGGTTGATGTTAGTATTCTTTCTTGATGTTTACTTAGAAGAGAGGGTAATTAGATGTTGAGCGCAGAAAGGGAGAACGTACGTAGACATCTTGACGATTTGTATGAGGAGATAAAGGGTAGTTTTGGAGAGATTTGTAAAAAATGAAGGAATAAAGAAGAGAGAAAAATCAAGCACGCAATCGAATCCAATGGATCGTCGTCATTAACAACCTTGAGTCAAATATCTCCCCTTATTATCCCGCTACGGGTGCACTATAAAATTCTGCCCCGCACCACACATAAAGTTGGCTAACGCGTAACCTAAGATGTTCCTGAATGGTGGGGCATGAGAATCACGTGTTTGTTGTATTCGTGTATATTCGTGTATATTTCAGGGGGGAGCAATTATCTCTTGCAGTTGTTAAATGGTGAAACGATGAGGGAAGTAGAGGGATTGGAGTGACATTTTGGGATAGGGGAATTGGACTTGGCATTGAGATAGTAGGGTCATACATTTAGATGATTATATAGTGAACAAATTTAGACATCAGACTTTCTATCTAATCATGAACCATCTAGAATGTTTAATGTGCAATCACGGTCTATTACAGTAACCCCGCGTTCTCGTCTCATACACCATTTAGCCGAGGATGCTGCCCCTATATCTACTTATGAAACTGGGTATATTCTAGCCATTGTCTAACTTCATTAGCATCACCCACAGCACTACTAGAGGTCTTCGAACTCACCTTAGCCTGTCTAGGCTCAATAAACAACGCATTCGCCTCACACAACACCTTAGGCGTCTCTCCCTCCGCAACCAAAGTCTCAATTCTTCCCTCAACCCAGGCTTTTCTACCCTCCACCCTTGTAGTGGTTGCCCTCAACACCACAAATGTATTTGCAGGAGTAGGTGCTTTATAATTAACCGTCAAAGTAGCCGTCATACCAATTTTATTTGGTAATGCTCCAAAACAACATCGTGCTAACCCCTCATCTAACATGGTTGCTAGAAAGCCTCCGTGTACTATTTTTGGGTGTCCGCATAGATCTTCTCCTAGGTAGGAAATCGATACTAAAGATTTACCACCTGCCTCGGTCCATACGTATGGTGGTACTTGAACACGTCCAGGTCCCATTAATGTCCCACCTGTGAGATTATGCCCTCTTTGTGATTCTGGAATTTTCATATGAGGTCTGGATTCTGTGAATTCCGATCGAGATCGTAGTTCTTGAACGATTGGATGATTGTTTATATAAGCTTCAACTTCAATGGATTTCGCATCGGTTGGTGTATATAATTTGAGAGTTTCTTCGTCGGATGGAGGACTGAGAATGGCATTGGCAGCTGCAAGGCCAGGGTATGCTGCTATTGAGAAGCCTACAGATGTGAAAACAATAGCTAATCCGAAGAATGTAAGGGTTCGTAAGAGAACGGAGGGTCGTGGAGGTGGAGGCGGAGGAATAGTAGCTGTGTCAGGTTAACTAAAGCTCCTGGGGAGAATGGGAATGAACCAACTTTCAGCATTGCACAATCGCCGAGCTATGGTAAACGTCCGGGAAGAAGACAAGAGGGGAGGATTCCTCGAAATTGCTCCACGACATTGCGCAAGTCCTGAACTGCGAGTTACAGCTCTATAAATACTAGCTCGAGGCTGTAAAAATTGACGGGAGAAAGACATTTGAACGTGTGGTATTTTCAAACTATGATCTTGGCATAGTGATACAAAATTAGAATGTGTAGATTCAAGTAAAATATCTTACACTGAACGCCCAACTATTAAAGCAATTCGTGGGTTGCGTATGGCTAGACGAAATACTGCACTGTAAACAAACCGAGGATGATTCAGGACCGGCCCACCAAACTCGGTGATATGTTTTACCGAAATCTTATCTAGCTACCAGTAGACGACTAGCAAATTGGGTACGTATTGATTGATATTTTGTACCTGCTTTAGTGCGAGTTGAAGTTATCAATACCTTCTGGACCCCTAAAGCTCTCATTCTGTGTCAGAGCCAGCAACTATTTAATCGTGTGAATATATAGTGGTGCAATGTAGCACATCTTATCACCCTACACTTGGCGACGTCATCTCCTGTTCGTCTACCACCTGGGCACCTGAGCTTCGAAGTTGGTTCTCTGCATTCTAGAATTCACCCAGCTAATTGTTACCCAATTATACTCATCATGTATATATTTTGAATGATAACCAGATAAAGGTACAGCCAAGCATGTCAACACCTGTTTTGAGTGATGCATAATGATTAGCATTGAAGCCCCTCATTTTATGCAGCTCCAGCTACCCCTGCTTGACCTCAAACCAGTTATTTGTAAAGCGAGACCCCTCTCTGCCAACTAGCCGTCTCATCTGAATATATTCACTGTAGCCTCACACCACTTTCAATCCGACTTGTACTTTACATGTGAAATACCATCTTCTCTCTTCCACAAGGCAATCTTCAAACCCAAACCCAAACCCAAACCCAAACTGAACAATCAACCCATTCATCATGGCAACCGCAGAAACCGTCCAACTCGGTCCAACTCATCCCCCAAAGGAAGATAGTATCATCGCCTTCAACAAGATCGAAATCGAACTTAAGAAGAAACTTCAACATCTCCGCCATGAGACTAACAGTTAGTCCCATCACTTCCCCCACCTCCAACCATGACTAACCCCATCCCATTACAGAACACGAACCCCAATACTTCGCCCCCATTTCTCACCTCTCCGATCACACACTCACCTCCTTCAATTCCTCCTCCCTCAAATATGTTCGCGTCGCTACTAGCGCCTACGGCTTGCATCTTCTAGGCAAAGTCCTCCTTCCCGAAACAGAGGATAAATATTTCATGTTCCGTGCTTTCATTCCAGGGGATTCTGATACTGCAACGCTTCATTGTATCCATATGGAGGAGACGGATGTTGGAGGGGAGGAGGGAAAGATGTTTAGGGCAATTTTTGGAGAGAATGATGAATTGACGTGGTTTGACGAGTAGAGGGGGGACGGAATGAATGACATTAGCAAGTATTGGGATTAAGGATATTATGGTTTGGCATAAGGAACCTTGGAAGCGTATGAAAGTATGAAAGGGGAATTGAGCAATAGTATCTGAGACCCGGGCATTTCAATGACACAAAAATCTAATTTGCATTTCCCAGCTCATTCGAATGTCCCATCGTATATGGATGTTTCATCGCATTTGAATTCTTCACGCATTTCAATCGTGTATTTTGGTTTGGGGTATAATTGCTTGAATTTATATCAAAAATATTCATACTGACTCCTGGCAACCACTTTACATAGGTCTTATCGTTGTATTGCAACAAAGTTTTATACTCCTTTCTCTCATCCCGAGAATTAATCCCCTATTTGCCCCTTCCCATCCCCATATCCTCATCATCATCATCTTTGTCCAACATAGCCGCATAATCATCAGCACTAGCGAACGTAGGAAGATTCTTGAGCTTCCTTTTCTTGCTCCTACTGGTTTCTTTCTTCTCTCCTTCTTCCTCTGGAATCTCTGCTCTCTGTAATTCTGCCTCGAATAATGCGTCCATATCTGATCCTGCTTCATCATCACTGTCCTTGAGATCATCTTCTTCTTCGGAGAAGATCCCTTCTCCATCATCTTCCTCAGCATCTTGCATATCCTCGTCTTCATCTTCTCCTTCAATGTCAACTTCTTCATCAGATCCTTCGATATCAACACCACCTTCAGAATCATCTTCAGACATATCAAAGTCATCCATATCCAAATCATCGTCAGACTCTGGGCCTTCGATATCTGGCTTACTTTCAACCAGAGCTTGCCAAATCTCATCCTCATCCTCATCGTCTTCATCATCTTCTCCATCTTCACCCTTTTTATTCTTCTTCTTGGACGCACCTTTACCCTTGCCAATTTGGTTGAAGTATTTGTGGAAGAAAACTTCATCAACTGCAACATCCTCCGCCTTCTTTTTCCAAAATGCTTCAGAATTAACCGATTGTTGAACCTTGGTACCGCGATTGGATACAAGGATACCTTGACTTACTCCACCAGCAAGAGGTTGCATAAGTGAACTTCCCTTTGGTGCTCCAGCAGCTGCTTTTGCGTTTCTGTAGACGAAGCGATCTAAGAAATGGGTTAGGGTGTGAGAGGCAAGATCAGGTTTAGGTGGCATTTTTTCGTCATTGAGAAGGCGTTCAGCAAATAGAGATACGGATGGATGAAAATGTACCAAGAAAGGGATCTATGAATATTAGCGGTGCTCTGCTCATCAAAGGGGGATAACACACAATTTCCCATAGACAACTCTTATCAGCATTACTGTGCTCTGGATCTCTCTTCTTTCCATCATATGTATCTCCCCTAGGTTTGGATGGGCTTTCTGTAGCTTGTATCTCTGCAGTCTCTCCTTCTTCTGGCACATCTCGATATACTTCTTCTTCCTCTTCATCGTTTGCTTCAGGATCATTGAACAGAGACTTGAGTCCAGGGAACGTGCCTTCCAATTCCCTCATCAAATATATGATACCACAAATGAATGGAGGTGAATGAAGAGTCACAATTTGTAACATTCTCTTTGCAAAAGCCTTGACACGCTTAATGTTGACATCTGCTTTCAAAGCTCTGTAGAGTAAATTGAGGTATAGTGCATGCTTCGAAGAATTGACAAGACGAGGATCAAGTAAAGACTCATAGAGAGTTCTATAGAATCGATCAACAGCAAGATGTTTGGTTGTTGATAATTGCTCAATCAACATCAAAGCTTGAATACTTGTATTGAAGTTGGATGAATGTGTGATTCGGAACAAGGTATCCATATGTTTCTCGAGGCTAAATCTAGTCAGTATTGTCAACAACCAATAGGATTATTAAACTTACGTCAAATCATCAGTCTTTGTGAATGGGAATGCACGATTGACACCCGTCAAAACAGCTGAGATCATTTTCTCTGTTGTCTCCTCACTTGCTTGCTTTGCTTCTTCTTCTGCTGTCAACTTTTCCTTGGCTTTCTTCCCCATGGAACCTCCACCTCCTTGAATTTCTCCTTTCTTGTTGAGTTTAGGACCTGTTGGTTTGATAACTTCAGGCTTCTTGAGAAGTGACACGAAAAGACCAAAGTATATACTCAAAAGCCTTTTCGCAACCTCTTCCTCCTTTGAACTAAGGATTGTTTGGTTAAGAGTATTGATGGCGTAGTATTTGGCATGGGAATTTTGTCCAGGTCGTAGGATAAGCTCATTTTCGATTGAATTGACGATGATTGGTTTCATCAGTGGATGAGAGGTTTGAAGTTGTAAGAGAAGATATGATGCTCGGGATGCAATCTTCTTATCTGGATCACCAAGTTTGTTGACCAATAATCGAAGTAAATTAGATTCTTGTTCTGGCTTCTCTTTCAGCAACTCATAAACGTAGGTAACAGCTCTTGAGCGAGCGTATTCGACCTCGTCATTACACCACACTTCTAAAATCTTGAGCATCTCAAAATATGACTCCTTGAGCCAATCTTCAAATGCCCATGAAATAAGATGTGCTTTGGTCATATTTCCTGGTAAGGGTTGTCCTGATCTCCAGACACCAGTGGAACTTTCCTGCAATGTACCGAGAAGTCCAGGTTGAGAAACAAATGTTCGAAGACGTCTATCTGCAGGAAGTACAACACCAGCTCCAAGCAAATCCTTCATAGCTCCTAACGCAGTCACGGCTTGTCCTCTACTCCGTTTCTTTGCCAAATCCAATAAACTTTCAAAAGACCTTGTAGTATGAACTGGGGATTCTTGAACAACCAAAGTTAAGGCGGAAACCTTATCGGATAATGTACCAGAGGACATAATCGTAGCAAGGAAACGATGTGAAGAAGTCGCAGAAAGATGTTTCGAGGCATATAGATTGCTATCTGCTACAAGGAGAGTTTTGGCGTATTCTTGAAGATTCTTGATTGACTCTTGGTATGGTCCTGATTCGCTGAAATCTGCCGAAGGAAGGTCTGGAAGTTCTACAGCATGCCAATCTGCTCGGGCTTCAAATATCTAAAATCGGTCAGTGGACTCAAAAGAGAGAGAAGGTGGTACTAACCAGGCGATTTTGATCCTTTGAAGATTCTTTGACTTTGGCCACAGCTTTCTCCGATACTTTGGGAGCCTCTTCCGGTTCACTGGCTTCTGATTCTGACGCCTCCTCCTCCTCCTCCTCATCCCAATCATCGCCTTCTACTTCCTCTACCTCATCCTCAACTTCTGAATCTGCTTCAACTTCATGCGCTTGTCCCTCAATGCCAAGGGCAGCAACAAACTTGGCAAACTCATTCTTGAATCCCTTGTCCGTAGAAGCTGGTTTTGATTCGGCTTCATTCTCGGAATCTGATTGAGCATCAAGTACTAGATCTAAATCTTCTTCTGTCCCTCCCAAGGCCAATATCTCTTGTAACAAGACCTCTCTATCATTCTCTGACTTTGGCGCTTCGGTAGATGATCCATTTTGTTTTCCCTTCGCATTTCCTTGTGCATCTCTCTTCGTTCCTCGCCCAGATTCTTGTGGTTTGGATTTTTGTTTTGAGTCTGCGGAATTCGTTGACTTGTTTGACTTGGTTTGTTTAGGGGATTTGGTGGCAGATTCCGTAGGCTTGTTTGATGCATTGCCTTTTGCGAATCCTTTCTCAATTCTGGAAGTTAATGCTGATAGAGCGTTTTCGTCGAAGGAGGGGATATCTTCGTTTGATTTCGTTGAAACCTTTGCGCCGGAAGGTTTGGTGGGTTTACGATGTTTTCCCATTTTGAATTATGATTTACAAGGTGTTCAATAATGAAAGATTGAACTATCAATTGCATTCCTTGGAAATAGATTTTGGCAAGAAAATGTGCATGAAGGTTGGAAGGAAGCTCTGAAGCTTCGATAAGATACAAAACTTTTTTTTTTGCAAAACAAAATCAACCGGAACAAAGTTTTGCCGACATCAAGCTTTCTCTATGTACTTCAAGTTCTTATTTATTCACCAACTCAAGTTTATGTCCAATTGATGGGATATATGATGATATTTGATATTATTATAAGAATGGACTTATAAGATTTGTTCCCATCCCATCAATTGCTTACTCGAACTCATTCGACATGCATCCCCTCCGCAGTATTTCGCGGTTTAAAGGTTCTTCCATACAGCCCAATAGCTCATGCCGACCTATCATACTTTCATCACACCTTACCAAGCTCTCATACCCTCGAAATCAATCCAACCTTTCCACGGCTGTAGGTTCAAGATTGAACTATTCTTTAATCACGTGAATTAAGTACTGATTGACGATAGAATGATGATCGAGCACGATTATCTAAGTTTTGGATACCGACAGGTGGTATAGCTGCAAGCGCAGATGAAGGTGATACGCTCCGAGTAGTTCAACTGAAGCTCCGAAGACTGATACCACGTAGATTCTCATGCAAAACTTATCCGAGGGGGTTTCTTACGCCAGGTTTGCCGGAATCCCTTTTGATTCACGAAGCATCTTCTCACAGTATGACTAGGCTCATACAGGTATCTTCCATATGTTACCATTAGGAAGAAGGGTACAAGATAAATTGGAAGCCCTCATCGATAAGCATATGTCAACATTGGGTTAGCAATGTCATTTCCCGATTTTCTTTTAGGCCATTATTACTGATTTTTGAAGGTGCATCGAAGCTTGCTTTGTCGTCTCTTTCATCTGAAGAACTTTGGGCTAAAAGTGGCCGGTTGAATAGTAGTTCCGAGGTATTTTTCTTCGAGATTCCTGATAATCGTAGCTTTAACACTCATCTTTAGCTTTTTCGATTGAAAGATCGAAAAGAAGCGGGATATCTTCTGGCTCCAACACATGAGGAAGAAATTACAGAATTAGTTTCGAACTCGGTTCATTCATACAAAGAACTTCCCGTTCGTCTATATCAAATTAGTTTGTTTACACCTACCATCGCTTTCATCACTTGCTAATTCATCCTTAGCTCGAAAATATCGTGATGAGCTACGACCAAGGCAGGGCCTTCTTCGCTCCCGAGAGTTCGTCATGAAAGATCTTTATACTTTTGATTACAACAATACCTCAGCGCTTTCAACTTATGATGATGTTCGTCAAGCATACAAAAATCTTTTCAATGAATTGAAACTTCCATATCTTGTGGCTGAAGCAGATTCTGGAGACATTGGTGGTGACCTCAGTCATGAGTTTCACTTCCCAACGAGAATTGGAGAGGATAATGTCATCAGCTGCAGCAAATGTAGATATGTAGCAAATGAGGAACTGGCAGAAACTGGAGTTCAGAAAAAAGAGATTTACGATAAGGATGTCGCTGGTATCGACAACCTGTATATCATTGGAGGCTATTCTCGCGATAGATCTGCCCTCATTGCCGTTTGGTTTTATTCTGAGAATGGAGAAAAGTATGAGTTGAACACACGCTCAATGAAAAGCGTTCTGCCAGAATATGATCCTTCTAGAAAAGTGGAACATCAGGAAATGTTGCAGATTATCAACCAGGGTGATGGATTGGCAAAGAAAAGTCTCGATCATTGGGATCCAGAGTCTATCGCTCGTGTTATCCACCTGGTCGACGGACGAGTTCCTCCTAGAATCTATGACGCGATTGAGGAGCATAAGTTCTCTTTATTTGCTGGGGCCAAGCATAATTATTGGTTGACGACGTCGAAGAACACATCGATTATGATCGAACATCCAGCTACCGGAGAACCACTAAACTTACGACGGATACAGGATGGAGATATTTGCCCTAAATGTCAAGAACCAACACTGAAAGTCGAAAAAGCCATTGAACTTGGTCATACTTTTCACTTGGGTACACGATACAGCAAACCGATGAAGGCAACCATTACTGTACCTTCAGGTCTTGTGGAAAATAGGTCTGGGGAAGAGAATACCCCAAAATCAGGGGAAACTGGTCAAATTCAGGTTCCAATGGAGATGGGATGCCATGGTATTGGTGTAACAAGAATAATTGGAGCTGTTGCTGAAACCCTCGCTGATGAAAAGGGCTTAAATTGGCCAAGAGTTATGGCTCCTTTCGAGATTGTTGTTGTTCCAGGAAAAGGATTGGATGAAGATGCATTACAGATATTTGATACCCTATCCGCTGCTGCAATGGACCCAGTGGTTGATGACCGAGATGTAGGAATCGCTTGGAAATTACGAGATGCGGATTTGATCGGTTACCCAGTCATTGTTTTATTAGGAAGGAAATGGAGTGAGGGTCTATGTGAAGTTCAGTGTAGAAGGTTGGATGTTAAGAAAGATGTGAAAGTTGAAGATTTGAAGAACTTCGTTGGGAAGTTATTAAGTCAGCTTTGATGTGAAAGGGATAGAATGTGGTATATTGTAATGTATCGCTGTTGCTGTTAGCAGTAGAAATAGAAAAGATCGAAGCTATTATCACAGAAAATCATACGTTGAGAGAGCAAGACTTGAGAGGGGGGCGTGCGAACTTGGGGGATACTGCCAAATTATTGTCAGGACGTCCCACAATATCTATATGCCGTTGGTACACTTTATAGGGCTTTAATAAAAGTAACCAATATGGTTGGCAGAATATAGACACCTGGTTAGATACCATCCATTCACCATCTGCAACTTGCAGAAGGAGCTACCCTTTTTGGTCTTCCTTTACCCTTTGAACGGTCAATAGAATCATGCCGATCCATCGGTGAATTGTCGATTCCAAAACCGGGTGACGCAGGATTTGTGTTTGCTTTTCCCGCACAGTGATTCACTCACATTTACCATAAAAGACAAACAGCTTGTTCCTCCCCGCAAAATATAATACAGCAGATAAGCCCTCAACAATCACTTCACAAGCTCATCATACCCATCACCACAATATATCGTCGCGAAGCAGAAATCGTTACCTAAATTTACCACCCACTCATCTCACAATGTCTTTTCTCCCACCTGAACCTAAAATACCAAAAACATGCAACCAGGATCTCGAGTCAGGTAACACCACAGAACAAGATAGGAAAGCAGAGAAAAGGTTATCATTCGCGTACAACGAAGGTCGCAAAGCAGGTAAATCCGCAGAAGAAGATGGTAGAGTAGAGAAACTCTCCTTTCAATATTCAGCCGACTACGTCGAAGGTTACTATGCTGGTGTGCTTGCAGAGCAAAGATCCAGAAATCCCGGTAGTATCGAGGCCAGAAATGCCAGAAATGCCAGAAGAGTCAGAAGAGCCAAAGATGTTGAGATAGCTCGAATAATCAAAGAAGCTAAAGCAATGGAAGAGAGAAGAATCAAACGAGCCATCGAGAAGTCACATCGTGATGCAGTTGAATTTCATAAGGCGTTAGGTAAGTCTTTTAAGGGCATTCTCAGACAGAGAAATAAAATCACAGAGGTGCCTCTACCTCACGAAATTTAATTCCTCAGTTCGAGAAAGCTACTCATTTCCTCCGATCACCGAGATGAAAGAATATTTTTGAAAATGCATCTTCACTGCTATCTCAACTTCAAAAAACCTAGCTTTTGATTGTTTTGGGAAGTTTAGGATATTGGGAAAAGAGTTCTAAGAATCATTCCCTTCCGGTTATGTCGACCTGTCATTATGACCGCGCAGCAACTTGATTTCTCCACAGGTGTAGCGGAAACCATTCTACAACTGAAAAATAGAACTAATTAATTCTCCGTATCTAGACAAATCATCAGGAGCATCAGAAGAAGAGATAAAATACACCTTTGGGATGAGAATGAGCTTTGGATACATTGCTAGGGCTATGGAAGTTCTTGGGGCTGGTGCGAAATTAGACCAGAGAGGTAGGACTTGAGGATGATGCGGTAAGTGTCTTTCCCCATGGAGTCATTGCAGGGATAGTACTAATTCTTGGTAGTATGGATATAGTCATGGACTAGTAAGGGAAAGTGATTGGATTATGTGGATTGTGGGAAAGCTTGTTAGGTTCCGGATGTTTAGGTCACACTGGCGTATTAAATGATTGGATGGAGTGCGGTGTTATGAACGAAATAGAATGGAATATCGTCTGGTTGTTCTACCATATTTCTAAGCTTTATGGATCAGTCTGTTTTTAGATTCGCAAAAGCGAATGAATTGTGTTTTGGATCTTCATTCCTTTCTTGCATCACTGCATTAGTGAGTCCCAAGTCTTTCTTGTCACATTCAGTTGAGTTGAGGCGGCCTCAAATCACTCAACACGTACTAGAGGCCGTTTTACAAGGAATTACTTCTTCTGTGCAGCCTCTTATCCTTGTCATTATCATTTGCCATTCTATTGGGAGCCCAGAGCGATAAAAAAACCCATTCTCCTAGTGAATCTGATCTTACTAGTCCCGCCTAAATACATAAATCCACGGATCTTGTCCATCGTCTCAGGTTTTACCGATCCGGAAGAAGGATGTGATTGTACTACAACTCTGGGTATAACAGGTGCTTTATTCAATCGTATCTTGACTCGCGGCTTGCGATTGGACTTAAATACTCAAAGGAGGCTTATTCCAGGAAGAAGTAGGTGCCCAATATTTGGCAATTGCACCTCGTAACGCTTGGTTGGAGATCCAAGGAGAGGCGACGAGTACTCTTGCTGAAATTTCTTCATGACTTCCATCCTTCACTGAGGGACTTGATAATAATCCAACCAATTCAAATCCGAAAGTTGTTGTGTAAACCATGCATCATTCATCGAATCTATTTGCATGCCATTATCAAACACAGAGATATTTTCCATTCCAATCCTCCCATTGGAAACTTCATTCATGATGGTGGAGTAATCTGGCGCGTTTGATTGGGGATTGGCGACATGTGGTGCAGTTGAAGGGTCGAGGAATGTTGGGTGTTCAGTAATGTTAAGTCCGGGTAGATTTCCATTAGATTGATTTGCTGTATCGGCCTCAGGAGGTTTCATTTCTTGTATTTTCTCTTTTAGAGTCTCCAGAATCCTTATGGCTCGCTCTGCTGACTGGATTTGTATTTTGTAATGCTCTAGGATTTTGATACATGACGTCCAAGATTTTTCGAAGCAATGTTCAACAGACAAACTAGCTTGTATCAGTGGAGATAATTGAGCCGCAAGAAGTATAGTCGCAGCAGCAAATGCAACTTCGTATCGTTAGTAGATATAGAGATTTTATGACGGGAAACTCACAATAAACTGTATGCCATCCTGAACTACGATACTCCGTATTGAGATTTTGATATATAGTTTCAACAAGTAGGTGAGCCGTTTTCACACATAATTTACAAACTCCAATCGCAAGATCTTTTTGTAGTCCAGGCTCAGCTTTTGCAAGTAGAGCCGATTTTTCTTTGGAAACGGATGTTAAAAGTACGGGTCGTAGTAGTAAGATGCGAACAAGTAAGAATCTGGGACGTGAACATTAGACAAAGGTGTTTGAACGACAGACATTGATTCAATTACCTGCTTCGTAGAATTTTGGACTGTAACAACACATGAAGTTGATTGGGCGTGAAGGCGTTGCTCCCATCCGCGAGTGAATCAACATCTTTCAGTATTTGAGGAACACTCTCTTGGAAGTCATCAAGTTTCGCATTGATGGTCAATATACTGGCCAAATCACGCACTGACCAAGGATCGAAAGAGCTGGAGGAATTACTTCCACTTTTTCCAACTTTTAGTAAATAGAATTCCGAAAGTATCTCATCCATAATGTCGAATAACCTGAGTGAGTAGACAAATAGATACATCCGAGAATGAAGCCCCGATGGTTGAACTCCTTGCGTATCTGCTGATAAGAATTGATCATCAATTATTGCCGGTTCTTGAACATCCCAAGATCCAGCTTTAATCATGGTAGGTCTACCAAATGTCATAGCTAGTAACCTTTTTACCAATTAGCTCCGGAGAAACTGGAATTGAACAAAGTCACAAACCGATCAAGCATAAGACAAGAATACCATACCCTCCGCCTAATCTCGATACTCAATTGATTTGTTTTGTGATAATTACGTTCCGTATTGAGACCCAATCCTTGAGCGGTTCGAATAGCTAATCCAACAACATTCCAGCATCTATTTGCATGTTCCGTTGACTGTAAATAAACCCCCGTGACTAAGAACAACTGAACTAAAGATAATTGTAGGGCGTCCAAGATCTCAAAGTTCAGTAACCTTCTCGATCTTCGATATAGTTCATCAGCATAGCTTGATTTCTGATGTGGAGGGACATGATTACTATATTGACATCCCAAAGCAAAAACAATATTGAGAGTAGCATGGAAGATTGTTTCACTTAATTCATCCCCATTTAAACCTCTGCCTGGAGATGATACCCACAATCTCTCATAGGTGGCATTAAAACTTTGAAGATCTAAAAGAGGGAACACGGGATGAACAAATGCCCAATAGCATTTCAAAAATTCATCGGCCTGTTGACGTTGAGGTAAAATGAAATTCGCAAAATCTTGATTATAGAGGATTTCTATGTTACCATTTGCCTGAGGCGGATTGTCAACCGGCGGTACATGTGTTGCATTGATTGATACTGATTGATCAGATGCGGCCTCTCGAACTTGAGATACTAATGCAATTGTTGATGATCCTCCGTAAAGGAAATCTTGTGCATCTGTATCGGAAACCATAGCCAAACCACCAACATTTCCAGGAGAAGTTGCATTCCCCGCAACTGCACGCGGTGAAGCTTTTGATTGACTAGCTGTTCGGAAGTGAACGTTTGGTTTTGGGCAACCAATAGTTAGAGCCTCTCTGAATATCAAAAAATCAGTCGATTGGACATCAGATGAAAATGCAAGGAATGATCTGGACTACAGCTCGTATTTGGAAAGCACCCAATTACAATGTTTGAAATTTAATGTCCCAGATGGATTTAATATCCTGAACATGTACAGTATATAATATGAATTCAGGATTCAGGAATCAAGAACCAGGAATTATGGAATTATTCAGAAATTTAGGAACAAGGAATCAAGAATCAAGAACTAATCACTATCGGACTGAAGCCCGCACAATGGGAGTCGCTGTAACGATCGGGGAGATAGCAGGAAAACCCACCCAGCATTGACAGAAGCTTTAGAGCCTACAGTTGCTTCTTCATAAGAACAACTATCTTGAACGCCTCTTCTCATACAAGACGAGCATGATGGACGGTCACCATTACATGCCGTCTTTCTCTGACGACAAGCATTACATGCTAGCTGTGTTCTTCGACGCCGTTTACGAACAGGTTGTTGTGGGTGGTTTGGACTCTCGGGAACATCTTCGGGGAGAGGAATATTCATGGAGGTGGAGATCGGTGAGAATCAAGAGTGGAGAGGTAGAGAGAAAAGTCGATGGAATAATAATGTGCCCAGTCTTGGATCATAGAGAGTAATTTGTAACACTAAGGATATGTTCGAATGAGAATCTTTGGAAATATTGAGTGCGAGAGTGATCATTCATTCATTTATTAGTATACTCGGCGTGCTTCTGATATATCATGATCATATGATTTGAGACTACATTGCGGGCAACTACCTAGCAACCTACTTCGTACTCCACAAACGTCTTTAGGTTACCCCTTCATCGGTCTGTCGGTCGGCTCAGTACTGCTAGCCGGAAGGATGCTGAATCTTCAAGATGCCTTCCTCGATAAGAATATTCTTACCATTATTCCAGCAGGACAATGCTCAATGATCAGGTATTTATACACGCAGTAATTCCAAAGATTTCTTGCCCGGATTTCTTTCGAGCAGAGGTAAACGCCGCAACCCCAACTGTCACAGAAACTACCATACACGGTCTTCGGATCTATATCGCACAACCAGAGGATGGATAGCGGGATAGGCATGACCTATCACCAGCCTCTACTCGATTCATTTTTCAACTCTGAAACTTTACCTAGGTAAACTTTGATTGGAGGACGAGGAGGCTAACCCTGCTCCACCCACCCACCCACACAGGGTTAGCTTTCTCGATAAAGGAAAGTTATGCGATTTCGTAAATTGTTGTGATTTAGGTTATGTGTATAAGTTAAGTTTGATTAAGTGCGTTTTTCGCCAAGATTGTGCCAAGATTTGATCAAAAGTTTGAAGATTTTATTGCCAAGAAAGTGCCAAGAAATTAGCGTAATACACCTATTCCTAAGGGAGCCCTCCAAAATCCCCTCAAAAGACCTCTCCTCTATCGAGTAGAGGCAGTTACACCAAAGGGTGGGGTTTTGTGAACAACAGAGTATTAGCACATCGTTATGCCAAAGGAGGGGGATATTTAGTTTATTGTCCCGACTTTAACTATAGTTTTCATTCATTTCATCGATTTTATAATATCAAACAATTACATATAATTGCAAGTCTTTTATTATATATTTTATTTAATATGTTATTTTTTTATTTAATATATTTTTTTTCTATTAATATATTTCTTTTATTAATATATTATATATTTTCGAAATTTAATAATAATGTTTTTAATATATTACTTTTAATTTTATTTTTATAATAATTTTAAATATTATTAATTAATTTAAACTTAGATTGTAAATAATATAATATTACAATATATTAAAATATAAAACTATATAAATAAATAATTTATTAATTATTAATTGAATTGTTTAAAGTATTTTATATTTAATTTTATTTTAAAAGTTTTTATATATTTTAATAATACGATTTTACTTATTTAATCGAATATTATTAATAGAAATATATTCTTATTTATTTATATAAAAGGTTATAATTATTATAACAATAAGGTCGTAAACTACTATTTAAGTAAAATTAGTCTCCGAATTGTATATATATATACATACACCTTCGCTAGCATTCAAAGTCGACTGAGATCGATTTCAATAATATCAACATCACTGCTGCAAGAGGTTCATCTGTGTAACCCAAATTAGTAGGGGATATCTGCATGATTTATGTGGCGGTGCAATTGTGGCGTAACGCAACGAAAACCAAACCGAGGCTCTGCTTCCAAATACACCCCATTCAAGTGATATTCAAGGGGATATCCAAAACTAGGAAGAAAACCGAACAATTTCCACTGTATTTCAGTGTTAAGCTTCTTACATTAAAACATATGGGGTTGCTTGCGGACCATGACTACTGCAACGCCGATATGTCACACTGCAGGAAGGAAGGGGAAGTGCCATAGTCGGTCAGATAAGCTTAGTAGTTGCTGTCCGATGAATACACTTCCATGAATCGAATTTTCAATTCCCATATGGTTACTCCTGCCGCCAAGAACAATCTCGAATCTCCTTGCCTTTCTCCTCTTGCCGGCCCTTAACATACCAGTTCTGATAAACTTGTGGGGAGAGGAACTGTATTGGGGTAATAACTGGCCGGTAGCTGTACCTTCCCCCAATCACAACACACCAGGCTGACAGGCAAAATATCCTACTTTTTTTCTACCAGCGTTCTGATTTCTTCTCACATTTTCATCGCTACCAACATGTCTTCATCTGGTGTTCAAGTGCCACATCCTGTCAACCACGGAGGAGAAAATATTACTTCATATAGGCAGCCTATAAATGAGGGTTGTTTGAAAGAGAAGCATGAGGAAGAAGTAATTGACTCTTTCCCTCCACCATATCACGATGAGACGACATCCGTAAATAAAGCGCATGATTCTACACATCGTCAATTGAGACCAAGACATATTCAATTGATTGGTATTGGAGGGACAATTGGAACCGCTTTGTATGTTCAAATTGGTCATGGATTGATAAATGGGGGACCAGGAAGTTTGTTCTTAGCGTTTACGATCTGGTATGTATAACTTTTTTCCAGACACCAACCCTGGCGACATCGCATTAGTCTCTTATACAGTGGTTTGATAGGTGTACTTTCATTTTGGCGGTTACCAACGTGCGTATTACCCCTCCATCATCTGTCATCCAATTTAATTTTGAGTACAGTGCATGGCGGAAATGGTAACCTACTTACCAATTTCATCACCATTCATTCGATTTGCTGGTCGATATGTTGACGAAGCATTTGGGGTTGCCGCGGGATACAACTTCTTCATATTTGAAGCTGCCCTTGTTCCATTCGAGATAGTTGCTTGTAATGTGATTATTCATTATTGGAGTGATGCCGTTCCCGCTGGTGGGATTATTGCTATTGTCATTGTTCTTTACGGGTATGATTCTCCGTCCCTTCTGTTGCTCATGGCACTAATTTCGCAGTCTCATCAATGTCTTTGCTGTCAGATGGTATGGAGAATCCGAGTTTTACCTGGCCATGGGAAAAGTCTTGTTGATTGTCGGACTCATATGCTTTACATTTGTTACAATGCTTGGTGGAAATCCTCTCCATGATCGATTCGGCTTTCGATTTTGGACTACCCCAGGAGCATTTACAGAACTTTACAAAACTGGATCTCTTGGTCGATTCTTAGGATTCTTGCAATGTCTAATTCAAGCCTCATTCACCATAGCTGGGCCAGATTATGTCTCAATGGCAGCAGGTGAAGCTCAGAACCCAAGGGTTGTTATGCCTAGAGCATTCAATGGTGTATTTTATCGCCTTACAGCATTTTTTGTATTGGGAAGTTTAGCTGTTGGTATCTTGGTTCCGTATAATGATCAAGAGCTTAAGGATGCTTTCAGAAATGGTCTACCTGGTGCAGCAGCTAGTCCATATGTTGTCGCTATGAATCGACTTCAGATCCGAGTCCTTCCCGACATTGTTAATGCCATGGTCCTTGGAGCAGCTTTTTCTGCGGGAAATTCTTATGTTTATTGTGCTTCAAGATCATTATTTGGTCTTGCTCTTGAAGGAAAGGCTCCTAAATTCCTTACAAAATGCACTAAGCAAGGTGTCCCAATTTATTGTGTTGGGGTCACGTTGGCTATCGCATTATTGAGCTTTCTGCAAGTATCAAATAATGCAGCGGTAGTTTTACAATGGTTTGTAAATTTGGTCACCGCAAGTCAATTGATCAATTTCAGTGTCATGGCTTATACATTTATTTGTGTAAGTATTCTTCTAAATGTCGTAAGTGACCATGACTAATTTATTATCTAGTGGAAAAGAGCATGCGATGCACAAGGTCTTGACAGAAATACCTTATCACATACAAGTTTTTGGCAACCATTCAGTGCATATTATGCATTGACTGGATGTTTCATCATGACTTTTGTTAGTGGATATACGGTCTTTCTACCTGGTTCGTCAATATCCTTTCAACCTGTTACTTTCCCTTTTACATCCCCCTAAAAAATACATTTGTTGCTTTCATACTGATTAAATGACCTCAATAAAGGATTCTGGGATATCCCGACCTTCCTATTCTCTTATGCAATGGTCGGCGTATTTCCTGTAATCTTTATCGGATGGAAAATAGTTAAGAAAACAAAATGGTTGAAACCACATGAGGTGGTTTTGAGAACACAGGAAGTTAATGATATTGAGGAGTATACAAAAAATTATGTTGAGAGACCTCCTAAGACAAGATGGCATGGCTATGTGGATAGAATTTTTAGTTAGTGGTATGAGTGAAGATTCAAGGCAGTAGGGCTGAAGATAATCCGTTACAATTCTGAGCCTTGACCATTGGAAGTGAAATGGCTGATCAGGTCACGCATTCTCTATCTTTCGAATATATATTTCGAGACACCATAGATTAATAACAATCAGTGGATCATCTATTCTTGCAAAACTAATTGTAGTTTCCTTCCCTGCTTCTCGAGGAAGTCCAAGTAATAATCTTCAGTAAGGTTCATCAGTGGAGCAAGGTTAATTTTAAGGCTATTTTGTGGAGTTTCCCCGCGCCATGACACAAAACAGCCACTACCATTGAACCTTCTGAATGGGCAAATAGCCTATCAGAGTACGGACAGCCATCAGTTTCAAGATGAAGTTTATGGTATATTCCAGATTGATGGAATAGTGTTCCCCCAAAGTCCATGGTCAATCACTACCATTCGTCTTGGTAGTGTGTGGCCTGGAATCATAGCTACATTCTTAGATGTCATTTGACTGGCATAAACATCGAGAAGTAAAGAATTTCATCTCTATCTCACTCATCTCAAGCTCTTGTTATCCAATTGGGAAATCTCTCGTGGTCTAGCCTGCCGAAATCTACCAGCATTCAAACGCACCAGCGGCTTGTAATGTTTCCTTCTGTTAATTTTCCTGTAGCCTTGCTGTGGACTGAAATGGTTGATAGGCTGACGAATTTGCGGATGACATTTACCAGCTTTGGTCAGTGGTCCGACCGATGGGTGTTCCATTTGTATGAAATTCCGAACTTGTAGGTGACCCCATTCTCCATTCAATGATGAAGCCAATCGCCAATATATATCATCTTTCGATGTTTTCTGCCTCCTGTGAACTTCCCATTTATTCGCATAATTCCTCTCATAAACCAATTTCGCCGAGTTCCATATCGAATAACTTTGAGGACTAGTGTTGATGGAGTAAAGGGACTTATTTATCTACACTGGTTAGTCTGTAGATCAACCCGTAATGCAATGGTTAGGAATTGTTTTCCCTTAAGCATCCATCACCTTCCCGAGTAACCATTCAGAGTAAGCATACCTGTCGAGTTGATCATGTGCCGCCTCCAAATGGTATGAGAATAGCACCAGCGGAGTAAAACACCATCTAGCACAAAGCCGACAATTGTACCGCTGAATGGTATATGTCTCCTTGCCCGTTGTACTATAACACGCCAATCTCAAGGGGCCCAGTATTGCGCTTATTCCCAAGCTCTATACGCCCGCTGTCATACTCGCCATTCTCACACGCAACAACACCTAGCATCCCATAATCTCACTCCTCGTCATCGCAGCTCCTCTGTTTAACGTGATGAATGACCGTGAGAGTGGTTACATATTAACCTACCGCAATTCCGATCCTCCCCATTACCTCAGCTACTCCACATCAAACTTCATATACTACATGCCACTCATGCTGTTGAGTTGAGAGCGACACGGTCGAGGAATTGCGCCTATCTGGTGATCTCTGGCATCGATGGTAAAATCCTACATGTAGAAATATGGCAGTTTTGAATGGTAGAGTTGATAAAGAAAGTACCAGGACAAGCATCTGAATGGTGCTTGTATATAGCGTCGGAAGAGTCGTATGTGGCCAAATGAATGCCCGAAAAGACTTGCGCGTAGCCTTAGGAATCATGTATTTGAACGTCAGGTCGAACACTAATTTCATCCGCTCCTCCAACCATACCCGTTTTTTTCTTTTGATGTGGCCCCGGTGCCCAGATACTTCAGTGCTCCTCCCTTCCCTCTCAAAATCGTAATACAGAGACTCATATCTTGTACTCCTCACTTGTATCGTTTCGTCGTTTCCGTGATCGTTCCACGAGACAATCCCCTCTCTACCGTCTGGATCATCTCTGCTATAAGTATTAAAGTCGTTGTTGATCGTACGCGTAGAGGCTGTTGTCAATCAATGGTTGGTTTTGCGTATGTAAAAAAGAAATTTACGCGTTCAATATTGAATAATAAAAGAAATGGTAAAGATTATCGGTTCCATAACCAACGGATTGAAAAAGTCTGATCCGGAGATATCTATGATTTTCTTATCTTCATGCCTCGCCGTCGTTGCTAGATACTTAATTCGGCTGTAAACTTCCCTCGTGAACGCACTAGCCGCCCAACTTACCCCCGGCATTATCTTCCATGATAACGATTTTACAGTTGAAAAAAAAAATAAGATACTCACAAAACGTACGCATTCATCAACAATTAATATTGTCAACGATGTCACGCACAAATTCACATTACTATCAAAATGATTCGGAAGATGAGTTGGCTCTCACTCCTGATATCATTGAGAACCCAGATGGTAAATCTGTTGGTTCAAAATTGATGATGGCAAGTTCTGCTAGCATCAGTATTTCCAAGCCGTCTCCTACTACAGTAGAGAGATCCTCCTCTTCTACTCATATACGTGAGAAAGAATCGGATGGAAAAGGGCTTCAAGAATTGAATTGTGAGACGGTTCAGTCAAACAATGGTTTTTGGTCCAACCTCGGTTTTGATGGTACATCAGAACTTAGTCCCAGACGTTCAATTGCCACCCGATCTAGAATGACACATTCTCGAGGTCAAGTAGGTGGGGAAAAGTCAAAAGAAAAGTCAAAGTCTATCATGCCACTTCGAACAAATGACGACCCCGAAGATAGCTCCGTACCAGAATCTGAGCCTGAACCTTCAACAGAACCTTCACCAGAACCAAATCTCGACTCGAGATTACATCGACTTGATAGTTCTATAGAATGGACGGATGAAGACGAACAAGAGCTTCAGAATGGTCGAGCAGAAGAGCAGTCTTTATGGATTCAGTTGGCCGAGGTTTTTGCTGAAGATGATTCAATCAATTGTCCAAAGGATCTTCTTCCAGACGGTCAAGATTTTGATGATACATGTTTTGTTCATGGCTCAAAAACTAATTTGACCAAGAACTTTTGCGAAGCATTGACTCGTTTGATTCGATGCAGTGTCTTTGCAGAGCAGCCGGCTATCCTTCGATATGCTATTCATCATGCAATGTATCACAGGCTAAAAGATGAAGGGTTCCAAAGACCGGAAAACTATCGAGTGGCTTTGGGGAGCTCGCGAACTGATAGGGTCGGCCAATTGTTTGCCCAAGAACTTCCTGAACGTGCCTTGGAAATTTTGTCCGAGACAAACTTTCGAGATGTACTCGAAAAGGTTCTGAATAATGCTCTTGGTGAAGATGTTCCCCAACACGGTACTTTTATGTTTGCAGCGAACATGAGAAAGATCGTATCGGACATGCCTGCCATTCGAGGAAAACACCAGCAACCTGGGTCTGGAGTTGCTTTGAGGGACTTGCAAGCTGTGGCTAAGACCTGGGACACATATTCTGTACTTGGGCGGAATCAATACAAGTCTGTCCAGCAGGCCAATGAAAATAAAGAACGGTCGTACAATCTTTCTGATAAGAACAGAAAGGCAGAGTATCTCAATTCGAAAAAGGCATGGATTCTCGACCAGAGGCGGAAAGATTTGCAGAAGAATCAATCTTCTAGAAGATTAGAATCTCCACCACTCCGAAATACCAAAAGTTTGCGTTCCGGCTCAGATGGTCCGGCCACAAAGAAGGGGAAAAGTGTGGCAAGTGATGTAAAGCCTAACTCTCCGATTCTGGATCGTCCAGTCCGAAGCTTTGCCTATCATCCCACTAAACTCAATATATTTGATTATAGTCGAGTGATGCCGGCTAGACCTGCATTGGTCTTGGATTATGACCCAGAAGAAGCAATTACTCCGGATTCCTTTTCTGCGCTAGTCATGCGACAGTATGGCAAGCAAGCAGATGAGGAAGCTGTGGCTGCGAAGCAATGGCTTAGCCAACAATAGTTGTAGCACCTTAATCAAGGAGGGCGATGCGTTTTTTTTTCTCTTTGGTAGTTAGTAATGACGATATCATACAAATCCATCCACTTGACATACAATGCTTTGAGTCCTCGTGATATGTGACTTATTGAAACACTTCAACATAGAATAAAATCAATCCTAATACCCTTTTCCCCTTTAAGAGGTCTGTCTACCTGAAGCTGGAGTTTCACGGCTTGCTTATTAATCACCTCATTTCCCCACAACCCCGCAATTCGGACTGCCGCATGACGCTGTAGCGTAGCGTGGGTATCGTAATTTTAGTGTACTCAGTCTAGCGATACCTCAAACATTCCCGACTGACAGGATAATTTGACTCCGTTGTTGAGAATGCGAATTCACAATTTCTTCACCATTTTAATCATCGAAATTGAGACTCGACGGACCGATGCGTTGCTCGCGTCAGCCAAAATGAAAGGCACTCTTTGCACTTACCATCTAGGAAGATAACAACGCGTCGAGGACAATGGGCAGGGAAGCTTTCCACGTTGAATATGAATGGCTATGGCTTTGGTTTGTTACATTCAATGTGCCGTTCATTCCCCACGATCATATGTTGACCAAGTCCAATACGCAGATTTACACACTGAACCTCCATCATCGCCCGTACAAGACAGCCACGACGGAGATGAGTTAATATGCTATGGGAATTGCAGTACCAAGAGAACTTTTGCTTCGTCTCTAGGTTATATTATGGGGTTGATCATTTCACTTCAGGGCACATTACATCATTATACACGAGGGTGGATTGGCGGACTGGCACAGGGAAGAGAAGCTGTCAATTTAGATTGGAAGGAATTTCAGAAGTAGTGTCAAAACTGTAAGGCGGGGTCAAGGACCTTGCCTGTCCATCTTCCTTGCAAAACCTCATACCTCAGCAATTCAATATTTCCTACCAACTATCAATTTACCATGTTCCTTCCTGGTGTCAGCCTTCAAGTGATGCGTTGGCGAAAGACTCATTCGGTAGGTAATGCAATTATCCACTGATTTTGTGCATGGTGTGCTAAAAGCTATGATCATCATCTGGAATGAGTTAATTGGCACCATATAAGTCGTCATGACTTTCCTCATCTTCGACCTTGTTGCCCGCTAACCATTCATCAAGACCCTGGCTGAACTCTTCATACATGTTCAATGTGTTCTCCACCATGTCCAACTGAGCGTTCTCCTCACATATCTTCTTTGTGGCAAGCTTCAAGGCCGCAACTCTTTTCTCCTTCATTTCCGGCAACTCCTTGAGGAATGTTGAGACACTATCAATTGTTTTCTCGAGACATTCCGAATCCTTGATAGCTTGAGTAGCCCCAGTATCCATGAAATGTTTTGCGCAATCTAAGGCATCAATCCTCTCCTTCGTATGCTCAAATGATGATTTGAGGTTATTCATAGCCCATTCTCTTCGAACGAACACCTGTTGCTTTTCTTCCTCAAAGGTAACACTAGGATCTAGATCTTTCTTGTCCCCCGGACCCTTGGTATTCAAACCACTTCGATCAATCATTGAATGGGCAATTAAAGTGGCCAATATTTCAGCATAATTCAACTGATCTGGCTTCCACACTTTGATGACGGGTAATGATATAATTTCCACTGGAATTGGAGTTTCAAGACTTGCTACGCAACTCAACAGGAAGCCCCAGAACTTGGGTATATCAGTTAAATTGAAAGCATGTTGGTAGTCCAACATCCTCTTGTTCATCTTCTCACTACATCCAATCACACATGGCATTTGAATTTGCCGTATGCGACCGGTTGGGTCAAGATCCGGACGAATTCGTCTCTGAATTTGATTGCGAAATGCCAGGTCCATATGCTCTCGACGGTGATTCGGTATGAAATATCGAAACCCCTTCTCGCATTTGTCTAAAACTTGGGCAAATGTTTGCTTTTTAAACGCATACAGATGCTCAATTTTTGCTGCTTCAATGGCTGCATGACGTTCCTCAGCCGTTGAGTCTACGCCAATTGCCTTGTTCTTGCCTGATGCATATCTGCAGAAGACATCGTGAACTTTTTGCCATTCCTCGGCGTTGAAACCTCTTCCCATGGTGTTCTCAACAACTATGGTTTGTATGTATACACCGGCACATGCGTCGGTTGGAAGAAACATCTTCCGAAAGTCCGCATCCGTTTTATATTGATAGCCTATGGAGTTGTCTACCAAAGCTCTGACTATGGGTTTGGGTATGGATCGCAAGATCTCGGGAAAACGGTACTGGTCAAAGCTGTCGTCTACGAATTTCTTGTAAACTGCTTCCACTACGGATGCGATTATGATTAGTAACTTCCTTGCTCCTGTAATGCGTATCCGGTAGTATAACTCACTCCCTGCGACCCCCTTTAGGTCCTTGTTTTGCTGTCTTCTTTCGAAGATCTGCGCCTCAACTTCTGTAGTTTCACCTACAAGATCCATCAAGTCATCGAGATCACTGTTCGGGGAATCGAGTAGACGGAGATAATTTCTTTGGCTTTCTGATCTGATGGGATATTCCGCTGTTTCTGCGTAACTATTCTCTCTTGGTGCCTCCATTTTGGAAATGGTGTCAATAGTAATATAAAATGTCAACAATTTCTCACTTTAGAGATAGACGAGAAGTACTTGTCAGTTTATAAACATCACGTGATTATAATAACGCCGAAATTCCTCGAGGTCTTCGCACAACGAGATGTTCAATCCTCGACTTTTTCACCATACACAAAATCACCATTAATTCTCTTACCAAGTCGTTTGGAGTCAATAATGTCTGACAGTGGTGAAGGAACCGTCCTGTCGCCAGACAGGATGCAATCAATTTTACAAAAGTATAAAGATACTTTGGAAGGCTTGTGGAGGCTACAATCCACACAGCTGGAACGATGTACGGAAATTTTAGGAAATGGTGTTGCTCCTTTCCAAGATTTCCAAGAATTGTTAAGACTTCAGCGTGAATTCGATCGCCATAAGTCAGCATTTGATTCGCGCAAGGCCGAGTTATTAGGTCGTCCGAATTTAATTGCAAAAAATAAGTTTTTGTTCGAAGAAAGTGATGCGGAGAAGGGAATTTCTTCCGAGGATCTTCAAAAAAAAGTACAGATACCCCCAGAGCATCTCGTTAATGGTGCTTTGGCTATTCTTGTACGGGCGTTTGGTAATCTGGACAGAGCTCGAAAGTTGAGTCCAGCTGCTGAGCAGGTCCTATTCAATATGGAGCTTGAGAACCTTCAAAAATCATTCAAAGACTTAGAAAAGGAGAAAAGTAAGCTGGAGAGTGATGCTATAACGTACAACAATCTCGATGAGCGATGCAGACGACTCCAAGAAAAGATTGTTGAGTTACAACGGAAGCTCGACGAGGCGAACGGTGAAGTCACTGCTACCAAAAGAAAATTGGTGGAATGCCAAAAGGAGATCACAGAACGTACCGCAAGCAACGTGAATTGGGAGAGCAAGTTTGCAACCCAAGGAAATGAGCTTAAGGCTGCAACTGATGCGAATATCGAGCAATTTAAGTCAATTGAAAATCACGAGAGAACCATCAGAGATTTAAAATCTGAGATTAGTGAAAAAGACACTTCATATGAGAACTTGGAAAAAAAGAAAGTTCTACTGCTCGAGGCCTCTGAACTCAAGTCAGACATCATGTCGAACCTTGAGCTACAAAAGAATGCAGCTGTAGAGGAATCTGCAGGTACTAAAAGCAGTTTGGACACGATGACCCGAGATCTTGATGAATTGCGGACTGCAAAAGCCTCTGTCGATAAAAAACACAAAGATTTATCTTGTGAGAAAGATTCCCTTGTTGACCAGCTTACTATTATGACCAAGGAACGTGATGATTTGCAGAATGCTAAACTCTCCGTCGATCGTGAACTCGGTAAACTGAAGTCCGAAGTAAAAAGCTTGGAGGATGCCTCAGTTAAAGAAAAGGCTACAGCAAAACGCAGTTTAGAGTTGACTGTAAAGCAATGTAAGAAAGAAACGGGTGAGTCTCAAGAAGCACACAATGAACTTTTGCGGGAACATCATAATCTCCGCATGTTTTACACTCTCATAACACAAATGGCATTCCATCAACAACCTATGATGCCGCCGGAATCTATCTTGGCATGCAATGATGTACCAATGTTACCTGATCAGGTTATCAAGGCATACATCGAAGGTGTGGTTGAGGAATTGACTTTCTTCAATCTGCCGGCTAAACCTCCGTGTCCACAAATAAATGTGCAGACCTCATCATTCACCAAGTGTGATGTTACGTCTAATCGTTACAGATCTTCTAGCACGCTGACTTTGGCGCTGGAACTTTACAGATTTGTAATAGGAGATATGGCTGCGACATATTACGACTATGACCTTATTGTCACAATAACTCTTAGGTTGTCGACGACAAAGACTAAGCTTGCGTACATTTTACTTACTCATTGCTTGGGTAAGTTTTCGATTCAGTTGCCGACCTTGGAGAAATCAATACCTACAGCTATGTTGGCATTGGCGATGTGGAGGTTATTGGTAACACTTAATTTGAGATGTCCCCAAATGATGACCTTATGCAAGGTATCGGAAGACACTTTCCAGCGGAGGTGTGAACAATACATCCAGAAGGTTGGAGGAACAATCAGTAAGATTTACCAGCTCATTCGAAGTTCGAGCATGGAAAAGCCAGATGTCATCCTCCAGAAGCTTGGGGGTGATATCTGTCCGGATAGGATGTTTAATGTGGCGTCCAGTAAGGACGAAGATTTCCTTTTCTTTTGGGATCCGGAAATCTTGTATGCTGTTCAAAAGACTTGCGTGACACAATCGATTAGTACAGAATCTATAGGGTTCGTAACAAATGAATTTCTAACTGTAAAAGGTCTGGCACAATTCAAATCTAGTCTTTTGTCAATGGAGTGGTGGACAGAGCGACTTCCGCACTTAGGAATTCCTCCTTCGGTCGAAGAGGCTCTCAGCAAGATTCGAAATGGAGAGAGCATCTTCATCGAGATGGTTGAATTGGATTTACATTGATTCTGAATCTAATCATGGAGATAGATGGAAATCGGATTTATGCTCTTTTTTTGTTATTAACTAGACCGAAATCAAACTTTCTATCCTTTCATCAAGAAACTAACCCGAATTATTGAGTGACCATTATAGTGATACTAACCCGTAATCCACCAAGTCTCAGATTTGCACAACTGCCAACACTGCTATAATTTTCTTTATCATGATCTAGCCGACGGCTTTCCCTTTGACACC
>NGKG01000028.1:8300-26776 GCA_002162505.1 Myriosclerotinia scirpicola | reverse complement strand
TTTTAAGAATAAACTATTTTAAGAATAAACTATTTTAAGAATAAACTATTTTAAGAATAAACTATTTTAAGAATAAATTCTTAAATTAGTATTTTAAGAATAAACTATTAAATTACTGTTTTAAAAATAAACTAGTATTTTATGAATAAACTATTATTTTATGAATAAACTATTATTTTAAGAATAAACTATTATTTTAAGAATAAACTATTATTTTAAGAATAAACTATGAAATTATTAATTTAAGAATAAACTAGTATTTAAGAATAAACTAGTATTTTAAGAATAAACTAATATTTTAAGAATAAACTAATAAACTAGTATTTTAAGAATAAACTAGTATTTCAAAACTAAACTAATATTTTAAAAATAAACTATTAAACTAGTATTTTAAGAATAAACTATTTAACTACTGTTTTAAGAATAAATTATTGTTTTAAGAATAAATTATTGTTTTAAGAATAAATTATTGTTTTAAGAATAAACTAATATTTTAAGAATAAACTAATATTTTAAGAATAAACTATTTTAAGAATAAACTAATATTTTAAAAATAAACTATTTTAAGAATAAACTATTAAATTAGTATTTTAAGAAAAAACTATTAAACTACTGTTTTAAGAATAAACTACTGTTTTAAGATTAAACTACTGTTTTAAGAATAAACTAGTATTTTAAGAATAAACCAATATTTTAAGAATAAACTAGTGTTTTAAGAATAAACTATTAAACTAGTGTTTTAAGAATAAACTAGTATTTTAAAAATAATCTAATATTTTAAGAATAAACTATTAAATTAATATTTTAAAAATAAACTAATATTTTAAAAAAAAACTTGTTACGAACTTTCAGATATAGAATATAATCTCCAATGCTAAAGCTTCGAAATTTAAGCGAAAAGTTTAAGTTCTTTAGTATACAGTCGTCATCACTCAACTATATACAAAATTCTTTTTAAGAAAAATAATTTAATTTTTTTTATATTATAAAATAGCCTTAAATCAAGGGAGTAATTTAAAGTAAAATTCAAGTCTAAAAAAGTATCTAATCTTTTTTTGAATAATAAAATATATGAAAACTTTTTTTTTTTGAAAATATTTTGAAATATTGGGGGTCAAAAATTATAAAATGCATTTTATATAACTTACTTCTTTTTTATATCTTTATTATTATTTTCTTTTTTATTGTTATTTATATATTTATAATTATAAACTTTTATTATCGCTATTTTTAAGCTATATAGAAGCTATAAATTATTCTTTTAAATAATATGATTTACAAATAAACCTATTATTTTTGAATAAATTTATATAAAATGATTTATTTAAAAATTATTATATTTTAATTAATCTAATTTTTTTTTATATAAAATAAAGATTTCAAATAATTTTAAAAGATTATGCACAAATATACAATCTAATATTCTTAATAATATTAATAATCTTAATCTTAAAAAGTAAGAAATCTTTAATATTGATGTCCGCTATAGTCTCTTTACCCAAAACGAAAAAGATTCTAATACTTTAAATTTTGATCTTGATTTCAATCTCCTTATATATAAATCTAAATCATTTTGCGAACATTAAACTATTTTTGCATTTAATAATAATTTAGGAAAGCACATGTTTTCAATATATTTAAAATAGCTTAGTTTATTATTATATGATTATAGCTTTAATTGATATAAACTGATTGAAATCCTGAATTTATATTTATCATCAAATTATATTATTATTATTTATTTAATTTTACTTTTTAAATTATTTTGTTATTAATAACTTTTATTAGTTTTTTATATATTATTATTAAATTTTAAATTTTTATTATTTTTTTTAATATATTATTAAAATGTATATATTTTATATAACTTTTTTATAATGATGATTTATATAGGGAAATGATCTAGGTATTTATTTTATTTGAAGAAGTTTTTTATAATAAGATATTAACAAAATAAAAACTATAAATAATTATATTTTTAAAAGTATAAATAGAAAAAACAATGTTAAACTTTAAAAAAATCTGAAAATTGATTTTTTAATAAAAATATTATAGATATATATTAAAGTTTATAAAATTTCTATTTGTTTTGCTTTATTATATTAATTTTAAAATTAAGTAATTATATATTTTATTTATATTTATATTATTGTTTTATAATAAAAAAAAAAAAAGTGGGTATATTTTATAAGAGTAGAATTTAATAAAAATTGAACTTTAATAAATCTAAATACATTTTTATACAACTTTTCTTCTTTATAAAAATAATCATTTTTCTATTAATTTATATTTTAATAAAAAAATAGTAAAAGTATATATAACTAGTATTAAATTGTTTTGTATTATATAAAGATTAAAACAATTAAACGTTTTTTGTTAGTTTAATATTAACTTAAAAAGACTTTTTATATACATTCCATTTAAATCTTTTTAACATTAATAACCCAGGTTTCTAACGTGGCGGCCTGAGGCCAAAAGGCGCCTTCATATAATCATTAATAAAACCTAGATTTTAATAAACTATGTAATTTACTTTAATTAATGTTGGAATCACCGGGGTGGTGAAAATCAACAAATAGTACTATATAACTTTATATAATATTTCTTGTTTAAAAAAAGCTAGAATATAAAAAAGTGAAATCTATATAGATTAATATTAAAACGTTAGTACTGTATAGCAATTACTAATTTAATTTATTTTATATAGTTATACAATTCCTAACATTAGTAATTCTTTAAAAATTAAATAGAATTATCTTTGCCATCGCTTTTCTTATATCCTTTTCTCCTTCATTATTTTTTTTTTCTATTATTTCTTTTTCTTCTATTATTTCTTTTTATTTTTTATTTTTGTATATTTCTTTTAACCCATTTTATAACTTTAATTTTAATAGAATTATTATTAACTAAGTTTTTAAAAGCTTAATAAGCTTTAAACTTAATCATAATATTAGTATTATTATATTTGTTTATAAAAACGATAATATATTCAATTTGAAAAAATAAGTTATAATTATTAGCAAAAGATATATTTGTAAATACAATTAATTTGAAAAATTTATATTAAATAGTATAAACTTAATATTTTTTATAAAATTATTAATTTGCTATTAAATATATTTATTAAAAAATTTAACATTTTTTTTTAGAATTTGTAATTTGAGTAATATACAAAAAATTAAAAAATATTTTCAATTAATATATTATTATAATATATATTATTTTTTGTATATTAAACAATATATTAAATTTTTAGAGTTATTGATTTTTATAATTTTCTTTAAATTTCTAATATATCCAATAGCTTTATTTTAATAAGTTTTATATTATAGTATTAATTTTTTTAATTAAAATAGATAATATTATTAAATTTAATAAATGTTTCCAGTATTAAAACTGATAACCCAGGTTTATAACATAGCGGCCTAAGGCCGAAAGGCGCCTCCATATAATCATTAATAGAACTTAGATTTTAATAAACTATGCAATTCATTTTAACTAAAATATTACTTTTTATTCTATATATTTTCTAATAACTTATACAAAAACAACTAATCCCTTTTTAATCTGTTTTATCTTTTGATTGTAATATCAAGTTTTTTATCTTCTTTTTAAAAAGCTATTTTACAATATCAATATACAAAAGAATTGTATGATAAAAAATCATTAGTTTTTATCAATTTGAAATCTTAAATAAAGTTACTACTTTTATTCAAACTTGTTATATAAAAAATCATAATATTTTTAATTTTAATATAATTTACCTTCTTTTTTTTAATATTTCCAAATTTTATTATTAATAAGCTTTTTTATAATTTATATTTATTTTTTATATTACCCCTTCTTTGTAAAATCCTATATCATCTTATAATCTTTTTCAATATATACATTTGCTATTTAATTTATTTCACTTTCTTTCAAGTTTTGCAAATTATTACAAAATTTAGTATATTTCAAAAGATTATTGTAGATACTATATTAAGCCTTTTTTATTATTAGGTTTTGATTAATAGTTTCTTTTTTTCTTCTGATTTAAAAGCCATTTAATAAATTTTTCAAAAATCAAAATTATTTATATTTATTTTTTAAAACAAAGTTTAAAATTTTTTTTTTAAACTATTCTTTTCTTTTATCAAATTTATTATTTTTTTTAGATTTAATATAAAAATTAATTCCAAAATTTGTAATTTATAAATGCAAGAAACTTATAATCAATTATTTCAAATTTCTTCCTAAATTTATTTTTCAAAAGAAAGTTAAGTTTTTCTTAATTATTAAAAGCTTTTAAGAAAATCTATATTTATTTTTTATCAATCTTTTCTTTAAGATTTTTTAAATAAAATATTGAATATTTTAATTTGAATTTTTTAGGAGAGAATAAAAATATATACCTTTTTTGCCAATTTATATTGAATTTTTGTACAATATAAAGTTCAATTTAATTATTGCTAAAATATAATAAAAACTTATCAAAATTAAAAAGATTCTTAATTTCAATGATTTCAATATAAACAGTATGTTTTAGCTTTAAAAAGCTAATCAAATTATTTTCTTTAATATTGATAATTTAGATTATAAACTATATATTTTCTTTAATATTATTTTTTTCAAGTTTATAAGCAAAATTAACTTATAAATTAAAAATCTTAATTAATTTATAAATATTTTTGATAATATAAAAAAAGCTATTTTTAAACTCAAAAAATCTTTTATTGTTATTTTCAAAATAAAATATTTTATATAGTAAAATAATATATTTATTTTTATTAATTTAATATTAATAAACAATTTATAATAATAAAAAAATAAAACTATAAAAAAGTATTTCTAATAAGTTATAAAACTTTAATAAGATTTAGAATTTATAAATATTTTATTTATTGTAAAAATATTTTTAAATGAAGTTATTAATATTAGTTTATAAAATACTTTTATAATCAATTTTATTAAAAGATTTTTTAATATTAATTTTTGAAATTAAGTTATTTTTAATGATACAATTTATAATTTTTTATAAAAATTGTATATTATTATTATAAATATAAAGAAGAATTTTGATTTTCAAATCTCTTTTTCTAATAAAGAAATTATATAATTTATTTAGAAAAGTGTTAAGGGAATTAAACTTAATACTCTTTTTGATAAACAAAAGCTATAAGTTTTGTAAATTGCTTTTATTTTAAAATTGAATAATCCTTTTATTTAATCTAATTAAAATCAAAAACAAACTCTTTGAAATCTAAATTCGAATTATATTATTTTTTTTCAAAATAATAGTAATAATAATATTTTGGAGATACAAATAATTAGAATAAAAATAATGGAATTAATATAATGTAAATAAAAAGCACTTGAGAATTAATATTTAATAAAATAGTAGGTGCTAACATTCCTGATCTTTTTATATTTTGAAATCTAATTGTTAATAGTTTAAAATTATATAATTATAATAAGAAATTTATTTGTTTTAATTACAAATAATACAATTATTATTGAAATCTTTATATTTCAAATATAACTTTTTTATTATAAGAATAAACTGTTTTTAGAAAGCTTATAAACTTTAAATATATTACAATTCAATTTAATTTAAATTATATTATAATAAAAAGATTTGATTAAGAATTGCTTTATTAGAAATAAATAAAGCTTATTTTATTACAAATCGCTTTTAATAATTTATTCCCAAAAAATCTTATATTTTATATTTATTTTAATTACTTTTTCAACTTTATAAATAATATTAAAAGTTTTAATAATTCCGAATCTAATTACTCTAATACTAATATTAAACTTGTTCTTAACATTTAACAAAAACCTTCTTTAGAATTAATTTAATCAAGAAAAAGTACCATTATATTATACATTTATTCCTTAGGATTTATCAAAGAAATCGCTATTAATACTAATAATAAATTTGAATTTAAAATTATTATATTTAAAAAAAGATTCTTTTATAAGTATTTTAAAATTATTATAAGTTTTAGCAATAAAAATTAAACAAAACTATTTTTTCGATTTTACTTCAAATCAATTTTTTAAATAATATTGCTTGCATTTAATTTATTCTTTTACAAAAAACCTATTGTAATTACTTTAGTAGCAATTTCTGTAATTGTTCTAGAAATTATTTTTATAATTTTTTTAAAAAGAATTATTTTATTCTTTATTTTTTTTATATATTAAAAAAGAAAAGAAATATATAAAATCTTTAAAGCTTTTTTTCAATATTATTATATAAAAAGATCTGCTATTAGTTAATTATATTAAGATACTTTAATGTTTTATAATAGAATAAAAAGGAATCAATATTATTAAGTTTTATTAAATCTTTTTTGATGTTATAAAATATTTATATTGATTTATTATTAAAAAGAATATTATTAAAAGAAAATATATTTACAAATCGCTTTAAATAAACAATTATGTTTTAGAGATTTTATATATTATTATTTATAGTATAAACGATTTTTAAAATGTTTACTTTTTTTATATTAATCAAATCCAATCTTATCTTTTTGAAATTAAAATTATTTTGAAGTAATCTAAACTACTTTTTTTTTAAAGCAAAATAATCCTAATTATACTATTCAATTTTAACAAATTATAGTTGAAAAATAAAAGCTAATTAAATTTAATTTTAAATATAATTTTCAATTTATTAATATTTATATAACTTTTATTATAATTCGAATTTAAGATAAAGATTAAGTTTTTTGTATTAAAAATATTTATTATTTAAATTGTTTAAATGGATTTATTAAAGTAATATTTAACAAATTTTATTATATTATAAATTAAGAATTTAATAGAAATATTATTTCTTTTACAATAATAAATCAATTTAATTTGCTTCAATATTTTATTTCTTATATTATTTTTATAGAAATTGTTAATAATATTAATATTGGTTTTAATAAATATATTTTTTTTAAATTTTTAGTAAATAATATTTAATATAATATTTATACTTTTATTCAATTTAATATAAATAACAACTTTTTTTAAGAATAAAAAAACTTTCTTTTAGAATTATTATAGTTATTTATAAATAAAAAATAAATTGATATTTTCAATTTAATTATTTTGATTAAAAACAAAAACTAAGGTAAAAAATGTATTTTAATTTAAACATTTTGATTTTGTTAATTATTTTTATATTAATTAATTTTTTATTTTACAAATTTTTAATATTATATTATTATTCAAAAAACAAAGTTAATAATAAAAACTAAATTAATTATTATTTAAAATAAAAAGAAAAACAAATATATCTATTTTGAAAAATATTTCTTATTCCTTTTTTCTAATTTATTTAACTTTTTATTTTATATTAAAAAAAACTAATATTTAAATTAATTTTTAATAATAAAAATTCCTTATTATTCTTATATTCTAATAAAAATGCTTTAAACTTTTAAATCCTTAATATAATTTTAAACTATTTTTGTATAGTAATCAAGTTTATTTATTTAAATCCTTAAATTTGTTAAATTAACTAAATGAATTTAACATTTTTTTTAATATTTTTTTTAAATAAATTTTTTTTAATATTTCTATTATTTTTAAATTTAAATTTAAATCTTATTTAAAAAATAAATATATTTCTATTAATTATATTAATATTTTTAATTATTTTAACGATTTCAAAATCCTTAATCAATTTTATTTTATAAATAAGCAATTTATATTTAAACTATTTTTAATAAATCCATAAAAAATAATTAATAAATAATTAGTAAATATATAAATTAATATAAAATTATTAACAATTAACAAACTTTGTAAATAAATTAAATAACTTTTTTATATATATAAGAATTTAATGTTACGAAAACCAGGGTATTATTGTGAGGCTATGTTAAGCCGGTTATATTATTTATACGGTATAGGTTGATTATATTGTTTTATTAGTTTTTAATAAAGCCATATATTTTTTTTATTAAAAATAATATGATTTTATTATTGTATAGAGTAATGATTAATACTCAATATTTATATATATTTATTAAAGAATTTGTAAAATCTTTAGCAAATTCTAATAATATAAATTCTTATTATTTGCTTTTTCCTGTATTTTTATTTAAATAATTATATTATATAATAGTTATAAATCTAATTTGTATTTAAATATTATATATTATTTTATTTATACTAATATTGATTATTTTTTTAAAAAATATTTTGTTTATATTTATTTTATTTATTTTATAAAATTTTAAAATATATTATAAAAATTTAATATAGGTTGTTTTATTTTATTTTAAAATTATTTTTTTAATAATTGTTTTATTGAATAATATGTTTTTTATTATTTTAGTTTTTTTTAATACTAACGATTAATAAGCTAAATAATATTTAATGTTTAAGAACAAATACTGTTATAATGATATTTGGGCAAAAATCAACCCCAAAATTAAATTGATTTTTATAGATTAGAAATTGTTTACTAATTGATTTATTATTAGACTATTTAATACTTTTATTTTTAACAAAATATATGTATAAAAAGATTAAAATAAATAATTTAAGTATAATTTCTTTTATTTTATATATACCGAATAAAAAATAAAAAGTAAAATAGGTGAGTTATATATTGCTTTATTTAAACCAATTTTTATTTTTTTTAAAAAAATTTATAAGAAATATAAATATTTTAAGTAAGAATATTAAAATTTCTTTAATCGATATAAGGCGATGTACAAAGTATATAAGGAGGTTTATCAGTGGATTGAGGAGATAATTAATTTTATTTATTTAATAAAGATTAATTTTTAATAATAGAATAATAGTATTTTTCGAAGTATTATTATATATTTAAAAATAAAGTTTGTTTCTATAGACGAAGATATATTAATAATTGTTTTAAAGGAATACTGAAATATATTTCAATAAACAACTTTTAATTATATTAATCTTTTTAAATAATATATAGAATAAAGTTTAATATATATAAAAGCTAAAATTTATAATATTTTAAAAATATAAGGTATTTTTATTATTAAGAATTTTATTAAAACAATTAAAATTAAAATACTTTTGAATTAAGTTAGTTTAGAGTTTAATAAAATTAATAAAACCTAATTACTAAAAACCTTAATATTTATTTTGGATTAATATAGTATTTATATAAAAGAATTAATTTAAGAAAAAAAACTTTAGTATTAAATTTAAAAGTATTTATTTAATTATTAATTTTAATAAAACTAAGTTGGGAAAATAAAAAAAATTATTAAATTTTTTTAAAAAGAATTATAAATATATATATTTTAATAAAAACTTTTATTTGTGGGTATTAAAAAAATATAGGTTAATAGAATTTATATTTATAAGTAAATATAAAGATTAATTAAATAAAATTTTATTTAATTTAAAAAAATAAAAAATTATTAATAAATTTAATATTTTTAAATTTAAATAATCTAAAAAAGTATTTATATTTTAAAAATAAAAAATTATCTTTTTATTTTAAAATATATTTTTTAATAAAATTAATGTTTGTATAATCAACTTTTAATATAATAAAAAAAACAATTTTAAAAATATATTTTTTTAGTATTTATTATTAAAAAATATTATTTTGTTTATTCAACTTTTTTAAACAATTGTAATATTATATATTTAATTAATAACATTTTTTTTTTAGATAATAAAAAATATAAGTTATTTGATTAATATATTAATATAATTAAAGTTAATACTAGTATTATTTTAATAATTAATAAAAATATTTATACTCTTAAGAATATATTTTATAAAAAACAAAAACCAAAAACAAAGGATTTGATATTAATTAATATTATATTTATTTTTAGTTTTTATATTAATATTATTTTAAAGGTTTATTTAAAAAATTAAAAAGTTTAATTTTATAAATTTAATTATATTTTAAAAATTGGAGATATATAAAAAAATATAATTATTATTAATTTTATGTATATATTTAATTTTATACTATTAAAAATTAAAACCTTTTTTTTTTATTCAAATTTTTTATATTTAATTTTTATAAGCAATCTAATTTATAGAAGCGCATACGGATCGTTTTGGTCATAACTACTTTTTTACTTTTATATAATTATTTTTTAATAACAATACTATATAAAATGAATTCTTTTGGTAGGATAGTTAATTAAGGTATACTTTTTCAATTGCATCAAACAGAAATTATAAATTATGAGATATAAAAATAAATGGTAAGGTAGGTAGATAATAATAAGGTTAATTGTGTTTACTATCTTGTTTATTTTTTGAAGTGGTAGTTTAAGTTTTAATTAAAATGTAGGGTTTATTATAAGCATTATTAATTATGTGTAATTATTTTAAAAGTTATTTTTTTCCTTACTCAAAAATATTACTTACTTTATACTTTATAATTTATAGTTTTTGTTTGGTGCAATAGAAAGAGTATACTTTATTTAGTTATTCTACTAAAGGAATTTATTTTATATAGTGTTGTTATTGAGAAACAATTAAGAAAAAGTAGAAAAAATAGTTATGACCAAAACGATCCGCATGCGCTTCCATACTAATTTTAATATATTTTATTATATTACAAAAAATAAATAAATTGTTTTATTGATTAAAAAATTTATTAATTTTAAAATTAAATTTAAGCGAATTATAATATAAATATATAAATTATTTTGATAAAGATACATTAAAATATTTAATTTATATAACTAAAAATATTAAAATTGTAGGTATTATTTAAAAGGAATATATTAATTGTTTATTTGTTTATATAAAATAAATTATTTTAAAAATATTAAATAATTAATTTTCTTTTTATTTTTTTTTTCAAAATTTAATAAAATCTTTTTGATTTTTTATATAATTATAGTAATAATTTATAATTATTTATAATCAAAAAAATAAATAATAATAAAATCTTTTTATTTATATTAATTATTAAAACTTAATATAAAGTTTTTAAAACAATTTAAAACTTTGTATTTTAGGTTTAATGTAAGTATAGATTGTTGATTGTAGTGATTAAATAAAATAATAATATATTAATTATTACAATCATTAGATATATTTTTTTTAAAAAATAAATGGAGTAAGAGGGTATTGAATTTGAGTTTTTTTTTTTTTTATATTTATGAATTTAATAATAATTTTAAACGAGTTGGTTAAAAGATTATTACTAAGTAGATAAAGATGAGAAGTAATATTTAGCTATTTAATAAAATATAAATAAAAATAGTTTATATTATTATTTATTTATATAATATTAATTTATTTAAATTAAAAAGTTATAAATACTTTAATAAAGTATTTAATATATAGTTTTTTTAATATTTTAAATAATATAATTTTATATTTGTTTAAAAAATTATTAATAATTTTTATTTTAATTAAAGCAAAATTTACTAATATAATTATTATATATATTTATTAAATAAAAAAAAAAAAATATAAAAAGAAAATAATATAAAATTTATAATTAAACTTATATTAACTATTTAATAAAATATTTATCTAATATAAAGATTTATAGAATATAGATTTTCAAGTTTAACAAAGTTATCATTATTTAAAATATTATATTTAATAAATAATTTATTTATAATATTAATTTTAAGAATAATATTATTATAAATTAATTAATTAAGAAATTAAAGTATATTGCTTATTTTTTTAATATTAAAAATATAATTAATTTAGATGGGATAATTTTAGAAAATAAAAATAATAAATTATTTTCTATATATAGTAGCTCTTCAAATATTATTTTTATTTAATATATCTATAATAATTTTGGGATTAAATAAGTTTTGTTTAAATTGGGGAATAAGAATAGTGATTTAAGTAAACTAAGTTTATTAAATAATTTAAGCTTGGATAATAGAGATAACAATGATTTTGTGTAAATTACAAATAATAATTTTATAATATTATTTGATAATATAGTAAGTATAATGAATATTAATATAATAAGATTATTTATATTGTAGGCTATAAATAGGGATGATATTTAAGCGCTTTTTGATTTAAAAAATAAGAATAATTACAAGAATTATATTAGTGTAAATCATCCAAATTTAATTAAAAAAATTAATAAAACTATTTACTTAAATAATAAAAAAACATATAAGATAAAAAAATCATTAATTTTCAAATAATTATTTTATAGAATAAGAATAATTACAAATTATTAAAATAAACATACCTTATTTTATAATCCTAATTAATTATTTAAACAATTTTGAATAATAACAATTAAATTTTCAAAATTTATAAATTTAGATTCATTAAAATATTAATCTTATTTATTTCTAAAGTGTTAACTCCATAAAAAATTATTTTTGAATAGTTTATGGAAGTTATTAAGGCAAGCATTATGATATAGATAATGATATTCAAAGTAATCCTTAATAAACTCGTTTATTAAAATAATATTAATTTAAAGATCAAATTCTTATAATATTTAACAATTTAATAATTTTTATTTTATGTTTTAATTTGATTAGTTTGATATAAAAAAAGATAAAAAATTATATAAATTTATTATAATTTATTTAATTATTATAATTATAATTAAATCTAAAAAGGATAATATAAAATTATTTTTCTCGAAAATCTACTAATTAATAATAATCTTTATTTTAATTAAATATTGTGATTTAAAAAAGTATTTAATAAAAATTTATTTTAAAGAAGATTGTGATATGGAGATTAATAATTTATATATTTGTAAGATATGGTAAAAAATTAATTGAAATTATAAATCAATAATTACTAAGCCAATTTTATTAAAATAAGTTTTCAAATATAAAAACAATAAGCAAGGTAATATAATTAAATGTAGATTAAGATTTGTAATATAAAGTAATTTTTAAATTAAAAGTATTATAAAAATAATTTATATTGTAACTTTAACCTCTCATTTTTTTTAATTTATTATAGCTATGATTATTTATTATAGTTTTGAGATTAAGCAATTTAATATAGTTAATATTTTTATAAATATTTTATATAATTTTTTTAAAATATTAATAATATACTTAATACCACCCAAATACAAAAAGCCAGGAAAAATCATTATTTTAAATTAAGCTTTTTATAAATTTTATAATTTATTAATAATATAGTTTAAGCATTTTATTAAAACCTTAATTAACTTAAAAATAAATTAATATAAGAAAAAACTTTATATTTATTTAAATATAAATTATAAAATTTTTTTATTATTTTTTATTAATAATATTTAAATTATATATTATAAATTATACAAATTATACATTATTTATATTATTAAAGAATTAAAAGCTATATATAAACTATATGATCTTGGGGATACTAAATAATTCCTTAAAATATACATTTTTTATAATTAAAAATTAAATAAACTATAATTAATATATAATATTTATATTAAAAAGATTATTAAAAAGTTTAAATATATATATAAAAGTATAATAACTTTTTTACCTATAATCATATTTATTAAAAATATAGAGTAAACAGTATTATTTTTTATAAAAATATATTAGAAAAAGATTAGATTAATTTTATATATAGTTATTATTATGAAAACTAATATAACTTTTATAATATTAATATTAAATTAATATTTAACTAACTTTTTTTTTGATTATATGAAAGTAGTAGATTATTATATATACTATTTGTAAAGTATAAGATACTTAGTTATAAAGTATGGTTTATACTATATAACTCAATTTTTTGTTTTTTCTAATGTTTTTTTTATAAATAATTATAATATTAAATAATTATTTTAAAAATATATTATATTGCTTTTTAAAAATTTAATTTTATAAAAAGTATTATGACAAAATATAATAATTACTTTAATTATTAAAATAAAGATATTTGGTATTAAATATATAGTTAAAAAAACTATTATAATATTAAAACTTTTAAAAGAAATTGATTTTATAATTAAAGAATTAATAATAATATATTATAATAATATTTAAGTAATTTGTTTAGTAGTAGGAGAGAATGAGTATATTTTTATAAAACTAAAATATATAAATATACAAAATATATAGTTAAAATAGGAATATATAAAAAAAAGCTTTAAAATGATTTATTTGTTTATTAATAATATATTCATTAATAATTTAATAAAGAATTTTATTAAATAAAAATTTAAATACTTTTATTTTTTTTTAAATTATTAAAACATATATTTTAAAATTAAGGAGATTAATTAAAAAAATATTATAATATGTTTTTAGATAATTAATAGGAAGATCAAGTTTTTATTGCAAATATAAGCAAAATATTAATTATGCTTATAAAAACTCTTCCTTTTTTTTTACTTTTATATAGGGATAATTTATTATTTATATAAGTTTAAAGCTTTTTTTATTATTCCTTAAACCTTATAAATTCTTTTATTTATTCAAAAGAATTATTTAATAAACTTTTCAACAATAAGTTTTTTATTTTTTTTAATATATTTTTCTTTTTCTTTTTCATTTTTTTTTTTAATTTATTTAACCCTTTTTTTTTTAATTCTTTATATTTAGCTATACGATAAATATTCATCCATTTTGCTATAAACAAAGCCTTTTTTCTATTTTTCTTTTTTTGCTTTTTTTTTTTTTTTATGAAAAAGGGTATAAAGTATATTTTAAAACTTTATAAAATCTTAAAATATTAATTAATAAATTATTAAGTATGATTTAAAAAATAAAATATATTATAATTTAAATTATATCAAAAAGTTTTTTATGATATATTATAAAAAGTTTATTAATATAATTAAGGGTATAAAAAAATTAATTTATTTTTTTATTATAATTAAAAAAAGCTTTCCTAATAAGATTAATAACAAAAAGTATATTCTTTAAATACAAAAGATAAGGATAAATGTAATAATTAAAATATTATAAAGAATTAACAAAAATAAAGTTTTTAAAATAAAAACTATTATTATATTTATTAAGTATAAATTTTATATAATCTAAATATAAATGTTTATTCAAAAAATTATATATATAAAACCACAATTATTTTTTAAAAAAAAAAGAATTAAAAAGAGATTAAGTATGATTTTGCTTTATACTTTGTTAAAAAATAAAAATTTTATTTTTCTTATTATTATTATATAGTTTAAATTTAATAAAAGAAGATACTTTTCTTTTATATTTTTAATTATTATTATTATTAACAAAATTAATTTGTAAAGTATAAAAATTAGTAAGGTATATTTAGAAGAGATAATTAATCAACTTATTATGAATATTATTAAAAAAGAAATATAATTAGAAAAGTAAATAGAACCAAGTTTAAATCGATTGAGTATAGGAGTTTCTATAACAGTTTGCTGGGGAGCATGGGAGGATGGATTTATTAATTGATTAGAAAAAAAATGATTTAGGCTTATATAAGTAGGGGGTAAAGTTTAATTAATAAATCGGGGTGGAAATACAAAAGCATTAAAATTAAGTTTTGAAAGTTAAAATTAATCACAATTATATTTAAAAAAATTAGATTTAGTAAAAGTAAAGAATAGTAAAGGAAAAAGTGATTAAATAAATAATTCAAGTTTAAAAAAATCGGAAAAATTAAAATCGTAGGTATTAAATTTAAAGAAATTATTAATAAAAAAAGTATTAAAATTAGTATGGTAAGTGGTAATATTAACTTTATAAGTAATTTAATCCTTAATAATATTACTAATTAAAACTTTTTGATCTTTATAATTAATAAATATAATAAATAATAATATTAAAAATAAAATGAAAAATGATATAAAGAATAAAATCAATATAATGGAAGATTTATGATCTTTTTATACCCTATTCCTATACTTCCTTTTTCTATAATTTTATATATTTATTTTAATTGCTTATATTACTAAATAAATTATTTAATTAATATCAATTATTTAAATTATTTTTATAAACCAAAATTAACCTTAACATTATTAATATACTTTTTAATATAACTTTTTTTTTATTTAATAATAATATATATATATATATTGTTATAATTATATCTTTTTATAGCCTTAAATTAATAGATTATAATAAAAAACATAATTAATAAACATTTTTTTTTAAAATAATGTATAGGCTTTTTATAATTAATTACTTTTTATTAATTATTTAGTTTATTTAGTAAAACAATTAAAAATAACTTTTAAGTTTTTTAATTTTACATTATATATTATTTCCTTTATTTAATATTAATTACAATTTTTTATTAATACAAATTATTATATTAATTTAAAGAATATATCATGAAAATTAGGGTATTATTGTAAAATTATATTAAACTAATTATATTATCCATATAGCATAAATTAATTATATTGTTTTATTAATCTTTAATAAAGCCATATATTCTTTTTATTAAAAATAATATAATTTTATTATTGTATAAAATAATGATCAATGTTTAGCATTTGTATATATCTATTAAAGGATCTATAAGATCCTTGGTAAGCTCTAGCAATATAGATTCTTATCACTTGCTTTTTCCCGTACTCTTGCTTAGGTGATCATACTGCGTAACATTTGAATATTACAAAACTTAAATATATATTATTAATTATAATATATATTTATTAAATTTGCTTTTATTCTAATATCAAACTTTTCAAAATCAAATTCTGTTTTAAGTTCTTTTTATAATAATAGTATTAATTGAATAAGATTCTTTTTGAAAAATAATAATATAGTATATATAAATATATACAAATAACGAATAATAGGCTTTTTGATTGATTTGCTATATTATTAGTAATTTTAAAACTAAAAATTGTATATTTAATTAACTTATCCCCTAATAATTCTGGCTTTAAAAGATATATAGTTTTTGATTATTTTTAAATTAAAAAGGTTATATTCAAAAGTTATTGTATTTTAGTTCAAAATATTTATAAATATTTAGCTTATTTGAATTATTAAGTATTTTTTTAATTTGATTTGAAATATATTTATTAAGCAATGTTTTTTTATTCTAATAATTGTTATATTTTTGCTTTTTTAATAAAAGATTTTATTCAAAAATAATTCATTTAGATTTCTTAAAGTATATAAACTACTTGCTTTTTTATATTTAAACTATTTTATATTGTTTTTAGTTATATTTTTTTATTATTTATAGATTATTAATTTTCAAATAATCTTATTATATTATATAACAGCTTTTTTCAATTTATTTTAAAATTCAACTCTTTAAACAGTTTAGCTTTAATTAAGTTTTATATTAATAATATATTCTTTAATTACAAAACTTTTAAAAATGTATATAATATATTAACAAATCATTTGTTTCTTTATTTTGCTTTTGCAAAATTATATTTATTCTTTTAAAAGATTTATATATTTATTAATTAAATAGAAGTATTAGGAGTTTTTTATAAAATTGGTAAAGTTGTTTTTACAAAACTAATAAAATCTTTTAAAATCAATATTTTCCTTGTTCTTATAGATACTATTAGTATTTGTAGTTTTTTAGTTATTATTTAAATAATTTAATATAATATTAAAAACTTTATTGAAATCTTTTATTTATTATTATACTTTATCGGTAAAGTTAAATAGTAATAAAATGTATATAAACAAATCTTTTTCAAAATCTTATATTTAAAATATTTTGCAATTATTGAATTATATAGAGTTAATTACTTTATTCTAATTTATATATATATAAATACTAATATATTTGCTATTAAATGTTTTATTTTTTAAAAACATTTATTACTAAGTAACTTTTAAGGATTATTAATTACTTTTTTTGTTTTTTTATAATTCTTTTTTTTTTAATAAAATTTAAAAAGCTTATAAAACCTATAAACAAAAACTATTTATTATAGTTGAATTTGTTCGCAAATATTATTATTACTTTTGTAATAAGAATTTATATATTATTTATATTAATTATTTGTTATTCATTTACTTTCTTATATTTAACTTTAAAGTTTAAGGTATTTATATCTATTAGATTATTGTCGGCTTGTCTGATATATATATTTTTACTACATGAGTATATAGTAACGTTTTTCTGGTGTAGGGAGGTAGAAAATGTTGTTTAGTTGTATATGTTTGTTTAATAGTATGCGATTTGAATATGCTAATTAGTTATAAATTAATCCAAAAAATAATTCAAGCTTTTTTTGAAAAATTATTCAAATTAATGTTACTAATTTAATATAATATATAAAATAATAAAGAAAATCTTATATATACTAATATCAATATAAGCTATTCAAATATATAATTTATATTAGAGTAAACCCTAAAGTATAATAGAAATTGTTGAATATTTACTAAAACTATCAAAATTATTACGAAAACTATACATTTTGATAAGGTAGTCAAAGCTTTCAACATTAAAGCCTCAAATTAAAGCTACATTTAGCTACATTAGCTACATTTAGCCACACTAGCTAAGCTATAGGATTATTAAACATGCCTAAGGCAGGTTTAACTTAGAGGTTTTTTAAGAAAACTACTATACTACTATACTACTATACTACTATACTACTA
>NGKG01000027.1:463026-507327 GCA_002162505.1 Myriosclerotinia scirpicola | reverse complement strand
CCCTAACCCTAACCCTAACCCTAACCCTAACCCTAACCCTAACCCTAACCCTAACCCTAACCCGAGGACTAAGCCTAACCCGCTCAAAATCGGTTGGTTTTGTCAGGCCGAGGGGGGTCACCGGGGACGCGCACGGACATTTTAACCGAGATACCGGAATCGGTCATCGCTTACTAGCCTCTCGGGGTGCTATGACTATTTTGGTCATTGCATCCCGACCTTTCCGCAAAATATGACGAATTCGGTCATCGTGTACTGGTTTCGGTTAGCTATACCAACAAAAATGACGAATTCGGTTATCGCGTATTAGCCCTTAGTATAATATAACCGAATCGGTTATTTGTACTAGCTTTCTCGGGTCGCTATGACTAAAAGCGTTACTACAACGCGAGGGTGTCGGGTTGTGGTGACTGTTTTAGTTATACCGACTCGATACCCTCGCGTTGTGGTGATGCTTTTGGTTATCACGTATTGAGGGGTAAATTGATTATAACCGAATCAGTCACTATACCTTTGTTTTCAATAATTTCGGCTAGGGTTTTTTGTATAGAATTAAGGTATCAATAACAACTTGCTTATTCCAATGTAACTCTTTCAATATAAATTGTACGAAACTAGGATTAGGCCCTCGAGGATCCTTGATTGCATGCGATACTGAGTATCCATTTTAGGCCTAGTTCATTTTTTTCGACGTCCCCTTGCGTTTGGACTTCCCCTTACAGCGTGAAAAGATTTAGATGGAATGTATCGCGTACTGGTTTCGGCTAGCTACACCTCGTTTAAGCTAGGTTCTTAACAAAAATGACGAAATCGGTCATATTTTACTAGCCCCTCAGGGTGCTATGACTAAAACGGTCACCGCACCCCAACACCCTCGGGGTGCGGTGACTATTTCGGTCATCACACCCCGACCCCCTCAGGGTGCGGTGACTATTTTGGTCATCGCACCCCGACCCCCTAGTTAAATATGACCAAATCGGTCACCATACCCTTGTTTTCAACGATTTCGGCTAGGGTCCCTCGTACAGAACCAAAGTATCAACGACGACTTGCTTATTCCAACGTAACTCCTTCAATATAAGTCGTACGAAGCTAGTATTAGGCCCTCGAGGATCCCTGATTGCATGCGATACCGGGTATCCATTTTAGGCCTAGTTCATTTTTTTTGACCTCCCCGTGGTTTTGGACCTCGCCGTGCACCTTAAAAAGATTTAGATGAAGTGTATGCAATTTGACCACTAGTGTTATAACAAGCTACCAATATCTTTTCTAAAAGTTACATTTATAGATCAAGGTATTTTTTTGCTTATATTATATTTATTTTTTTGTTTTTAAATATTTAAGGGAGTGTATTGATTCTAAAGTGTTTTTGGTACTTTTTAAAAATGATTTTGTTGTAAGGTTAAAAAGCAAAATATATCTTTATAGTATTATTTTTCAAATCATTATAAATATAATCTAATAGTGGAAGTTAATTGGGATTAATTCAAATCTTGATTTTAGTTTTGTTTGTAAGTTCTTTGTAGGATGGGAGTTGGAAATGTGAAGTTGATGTGGTGGGCGAGGATTAAAGCAATGATGGATTAGATAAAGGCTTTATTAGCAAACTATTTCTAATAAAGGATACTAAGTTTTCAAATTGGATATTTGAAGATAATATTAACTAAATAGGTTTTTTGTAATTAATAATCTAAGAGAAATTTTATAATCTTAATAACTGTTGGGTTAAATTAATCGTTTTGTAAAGATTTTATTGAATTTGTTAAATCTATTGTTTTATAATGATAATTTTTTTATTATATTTTACTGCTAATTTGTCTTCATTCCAATCTATTTGGCAAAAAAGAAATTAAAAGCTTTTCAATAAATAATCGATTTTTATTAAACTTTAAAGTTCTTCTATTTAATATATAAATGTTATATATAAAAGTTTTGTATATTCTTTCAATAATGTATTTTATTGATTTTTTATTAGAAAATCCTTAAAAGGTTATTATTTAAAAATTAAATATTATTTCTTTAAAAGGACTTTTGCAAAAACAAAAAGCTTTGTTTTTTATATAAATAGTAATATTTGTTTGGTATATTAACTAATTTTAAAAAACTAGATTTTTTTATTCTATTATAATAAATATATATTAATAAATCAAAATAGCAATAACAAAGTTGATATAGGTAATGTATTTCGATTTATTAATAATATTTTAAAAATAAAATAAAAAAATTCTAAAAAATATTCAACGGTTTTTTTAATAATAATATTATAATATTAATTATAAAATTCTTTTTGATAAATATAATCCTTAGTATTAAAAAAGAAACTTTAAAATAATATTTTGTTTGATATAGTAGTAACATTAAATTCCGGATATTCTGTTTTTTTTAATTGTTATTATTTATAAATGTAATTAAAATAATATAAAGTTTTATACCAAATACATTTTAAATTTTTTTTTTGGTTATTAGTTAATAAATTTTGATATTTTAAATATTTCTTTTTTAATATAATTTGTTGAAAGTTATCTTATTTATATTTATTAATAATATAAAATATATATAAATAAAAAACTATTATGGTTAATTGTTTCTATTTAATGATATATAAATTTCAGAAAGTATAGTTTTTAGGTTAATTGATAGTGGCTATTGGTAGCTTGGAGCTATATGTATCTGTAATAGAAAAAGCTAATTAGTATAAAAAAATGTAATTAATATTTTCAAATAAAATTTAATTTTTTAAAATATCAAAAACTATTTTAATAATATTTTTTAAAATATATTTAATAATTTCTTTTAATATTTGTATTAAAGCTATTAATAAATATTATAATGTTTTTAGATTAATATTTTTTGTAAAATTTTTGTAGTTTTTTAAATACTTGAAGGTTTTAGGATTGAGTTATAATATATAAAACTTTAATAATATAAAGTTGGAATATTTGTTAAAATAAGAATATTAATATATCTTTGTATAAAAGTTGTTATAATTATTATTAATTTCCAAAAAAGCTTTATTGTAAACATTGTACAATACATTTGGGTAATTATCTATTAGATTCAGTTTATCTGCTTTAGGTTTTAATTTAATAACAAATATCGAATTGGGTTTGTAATTAATTATAAATGTGATTTTAAATTATTAAAAATCTCAAAATTAAAAGTATATAATTTTATATTTAGTTTTTTCAATATAATTTTTACAAATATATTTTCTAAATATGTTTAATTTTTTTTATTTACATCTACAACCTCAACATTCATAACCTTATACAAAAAGCGTAAAAATAAATATTGGTTTTTAATTGTTTATAATAGCAAGGAGTGAAGGTATATAATTCCTACTAAATACTAATATATTATTAATTATATAAAAATAATCATCTTTTTCAAATATATCTAATTTTAAATTGTTTTTGTATATCTTTTTAAAGTTATAATTTTTGAATTCGAAGTATTGTTTATAAAATTTATTTCTTATAAAAAAGCTTAAACTATATTTGTTGTAAAAATGTTTTACTAATAAATCAATTTGAATATTAATACCTTATATAATTTGTTTATAAACAAATAAAAATTAGTATTTGTAACAAAAAAAAAATAATTTAATAACATTTAATATATTTATAAACTAAACAATAACAAATCAAATAATTTTAATAAATACCAAAAATAAAACTAAAGGTTTATATTTAGATATATATATATCTTGTATATTATTGATTGTAAACCTAAAAGTTATATATAATAATGTACAAAATTGTTCGATAATAAAAAGTTAGGGAAGAGTAACTGTAGATTTTAAAGCTATGATAAAAAGCAAATATTAGTTTTTTCTGTATAATTATTAGTATTTTATATATATTCAAAACAACCTTTTAGGATTTATTAAATGTATATTTATACAAATTAATAGTAAAATAATTAATGGTAATGTAGAGTAAGACTAAGTTGTTGAAAAAGTGGAGGGAAGGTTAAAGTGTAATTGAAGATGTAGGGAAAAATAAGGTTATTACTAAATGATATAATACTTTGTTTATGTAATGACAATATGTGTTATTATGATTTTAGAGTGTCGGGTTGTGATAACAACTATTGTTATCATAACTTAAGGGTATCGAATCGTGGTGATAATTATTGTTATAGTAATTTGAGGGGTTAAGTTTTTATAACACTTTATATCATTGCATAAATCTTAATCCACTTTTTCGATTTGCAATCTTAAATTTAATTATTATAGCCTAAAACTACCTAATCGCTAAATTTTCTAACCCTTAAACTATTATAACAATAAATGTTATTATAACTTGAGGGTGTTAAATCGTAATAATATTTTTGGTTATTTAAAGGTAAAAGTTGAAAATAAATAACAACAAATGATCATCGAATCATCGAAACTATTATTTGATGATTAAAACTAATCTTAAATACAATTCGTTTAATATATTAATATTTTATTTACAATATTAACAATAACAATACCTTCAATCGCCTACAACTTTTGCTACACAAATCGCATAAATAAACAAGTTAAATAAATACAACAACTAAATACATACAATACTACAGTACAAGTTTAAGAAAAACTTTTGGAGGGAATATCATTTCGACGTTCCCCCGCGTTTCGACTTCCCCCCACAGCATAAAAAGATTTAAATGGAATATATTAAATTGTTTATAATAATAACAATCTGGAAAGTTATAGTTGGTACTGTTAAACTTTTAATTATTAGCTAATTAAGGTTTTTTAATAATAATTTGATTTATTTAATAATTATTTATATTTAAAAACATTTATAATACTCTTTATATTTACTTCCAAAAACTTTTTAAAATATATCATAATTTGTTAGGAGTGTTTGATTTTAAAGGTAATAAAATTGACAACTTTTTGCATTTAAGGTTTTGGTTTTTTATTTTACAAATCGCAAAATTTATAGTTGGTAAAGCTTTTGTTATTATAATAGTATTTCTATTTTTTTTTGTTTTTAAACTTTAAACTAAAATTAAGGTTAGATTAATGAAGCGTTATTATTCTGTTGTAGTAAATGTTTTTTTTTGTAATCAAATTTAAAAGCGATATTTTTTATAAAGCTTTCTATTACTTTTTATTTAATAATATAGTTGTTTTAAAGTTTAAAATAATAACGGGAGATTTAAAAATAGCAAAAAAAACTTCTTTTTAAATTAGTTTAATAATTTTTAAAATATCTTATTTATTTTTTTCAAACTAATTTCCTTTTTTATTAGAATTGTTATTATTTAAGTTATTTAAAAAAAAACTTAAAGAAAAGTTTGAATTAAAAAAGTTTAAACTAAAAAATTATCAAATGGGTGTTTTGTTATTATTGTTTTTTTTTGAGGTAATCTTTTTTTTTAAAATAGTTATTTTAGGATTAATCAATAAACTAACTTTTTTATTTAATTAAAATTCTTCAAAATCCATATCAAATAAAAACTAAAGATTTTTAAGAAATTTAAGTTTAAATTTCTTTTTTTGTTATTTTTTGTTATTAATGAAAAAGGTTTTTTTTTTATATTTTTTATTTTGCTATTTAAGGATAATAACCTATTTCTATAAGTTTTTATAATTTTTTATAACTGTTTTATTGTAATATTTTTGAAATATTTTATTATCAATTTTTAAAAAGTATTTGGTAATATATTTAACAAAAGCAAAAAACTAAAAAAGAAGATTATTTAAAACCAAAAAAACAAAATTATTAAATAAAAAACAAAAATTTAATTACAAAAAATTAAAAGATTTATTTCCAAATTTAATTATTTTGGTTAAATTGAGAGTAGGCACAAATTCTTTATAAGCTTTAAAAAAATCTTTATATTTATCTTTATTTTTTAATTTTTTTTTCTTTCCAATAATTACGATATATATTATAAATATAAAAGTAAAACAATAGTTTTTTTTTTTATCATTAAATTTTATAATAAGACCAGAAATAATAAATATAATTAATAAATCAATATTAACAATATTCAAAAAAAAAAATTTTTTTTAAATTATAATAAAACAAAAATAATAACATCTAATAATAAAATCCAAATTGTATTATTATTATTTTAATAAAAAATACTTTAAAAAAAGCTTTTTCATTATCTTATAATAGTTAATATAATTTTTGGTTATAAAAACACCATATTCTCAAAACAAAACTTTATCCTTAGGATTTATTAAAAAAGTAACAAAAACAATTTAATAAAAAAATATAAATTATAATTTAAAAAACTTTTTTTTTTGCTTTTCTTCTTTAAATTATATTATTTATTTAAATCCGGAAATAAATAATAGAAATCATATTTATTATTAAAAAGAATAATTCAAATAAGCAATTAAAAGAGTATAACTAATTGATATTCTTTATTACTATAAACAAAGATAATAGTTCTTTATAAAATAAGGTTTTTTTGAAAAATTTATTAAAAAAAGGAAAAATAATAAGTCGGAAAAAGTCCTCCATCGAAATTATCTCATAAATATTATTTATAAATAAAAACATTTTTATTATAAAATCGATAAGCATTAAATTGCTAAAAACAAAATTTGATAAATTTCATTAAAAACAAAAAAACTTCTTGAAAAATATAGTAAATTTATATTTTGCAAAAAGGGATTTGTTATAATATAAAGACTAATTTTTACCCTATATAGTTTTGTTTTTGTAAAACTTATATATTCTAATAGTTTTTTTATTCTTTTTTTTAATAGCAATAAAGTAAAATTTAAATTAAAAAAGAAATTCCTCCCAAAAGCAAAATTTATTGACATTATTTTTATAAACAATAGTAATGCAAATACAATAGTAAAGCTCAAAAGTACATATTCTTCAAATACAAAAATTAAGAAGTTTTACAAAAGAATAAATATGGTAATTATAAGGGATAATAATAGTAATATTTAAATTAAAAAAAGCCATTTATATCCAATTTATCTAATTGATTATATATTCATTGTTAAAAAGTTTAAACTATTAATTGTTAAATCTAATATTTGGTTTATAAATATAATTTTTTTAATTAATGAAAGATTTTAAAATAGTTTTAAATTCTTGTTCATCATTATTATTAACCTTTTTAAATTTAGCTTTTAAAACAAATTTTTCATTATAATTAATAATTTTATAACAAAAAACGAATTTATTTATAATAATAAATTTTTTTAAGGTTTTTTAAAATAAATCGAATTTAACTTTTTTGATAGTATTTTAAAAAACCAAATTATTTATAGTAAAGTAAGAAATGAAAATGGGTTTAATTTTAAGCTTTTTTTTTAAGGGGGTTTGAAAAAGTTTAATATTATCACCAAATTATGGTTTAGGTTTTTGAACTTTTTTTAACAAATCAGAATTAATTTTTTTAATGGAGATGAGTCTTTTTTTATTTATTTTTAATTAATATAAGTAACTATATTCATTAATAAAAAAGTTCAAAAAAATCAACACAAAAACATCCATATCGTACACTAATAATATCCAAAAAGCAATGTTAGTTTTGTCAAAAGTGTAAATTAAGCTATATATAGTAGAGAAATTATTTGGTATATAGTTTTAAAAGGTATCTGAATTCATACCTTTTTTAATTAGTTAGTTAGTCATAACACTATTAAAAAAGGTAATAAACTTTTAGGGCAGTATTTGCTAAATATAATATACTATATTGGTTATATAAAAAGTACCTTGAAGTTAATAATTATGGATTTATTGGTTAATTAAAGTTTTATTAAGTTTATTTGATAAATAGACTTTTAATCTTTTTTATTCTTTTTTAATTCTTTTATATTAAATATTAATAAATTTAATTATAATTTTATTAAAAGTATAACATTAAACTTTTAAAATTCTAGTTACTTTTTAAAGCTTATTTTATTTAATTAAAGTTTAGTATTATTTTATAGTATTACTAATTCAATTTGTAAAAATCTTGGTTATATTTAATCAAATTATATAAAACTTATATTACTTAACTAATTTTTCAATTATTAAAATATATTTAATAATATTTAATTCAATTTCAAATTAAAATCTAAGAATATTGAGATTTGTTACTATAAAAAAAACAATTTGTTAGTAACTATTCCTAACAATTTAAATAAACCAATAATAAATTGTTTAAAAAACATTTTAAAAAGAAATAATAAAAAGTTTAAAGAAATAATTTAAAAAAGAAAATAAAAAAACAAAAAATCAAACAAGAATAAAAATAAAGAAATAAAAAATAAGATCAATTTTAAAAAAGTATATAATTTAAAATTAATATAATAAATACTAAAAAAGATAACTAAAAAATTAAAAAAATAAAAATAAATAATATAATAAAGAATTTGAAAATGATTAATAAGTAGAGTTGAAAAAATAAAAATAGTTTTTTTATTAATTCTTTAATTATTAATAAAGAGTAAAACTTATGAGTATACAATTGTATTAATATTTAATATTTTTTGTTTGATAATAAGGAAATTATTTAAAAGAAATTAAGTTATAATACTTTTTTTTATTTAAAAAACTAAATACTTTTTTTGGTGATATTTTTAAGTTATTGGTATAATATAATAACTTTATTAGGATTGATATTATTTTTCAAAATTTTATTATTTAAATTAATTATATTTTATAAAATAAATAGAAATAAATTATATACTGATTCTTTTTGTTTAATAAAATTAAAGTAATGCAAGATAGTATTATCTTTATCCAACCAATCGCATAATTCTTTATTATCACTTTCTACAAAAAGATTCAAGTACAAAATATATTTTTTCAAACGAAATCCTATATATATTCTTATAAATATTATGTTGTTTAATTCTTCTAGTTGATATATTGAAAATCTAATTTTTAAAATAATATAATAAAGGTTATACTAATAATAATTAAACTTTTTTTTTTAAAATATATTAATTTTAAAAAAAGGTTATAATACAAAACAATATTATTAAGTATAATATTTTTATTTAAAACTTTATAATTTATATTACATTTTAATTTATTATTTTTTTAATACCATCTTTTTTATAGGATTATTTCTTTTATATTTATATTCAACATTTTTAATTAATATATATAGATTTTTAATAAGTTAATATGACTTCTAATAATATTTCAATCAAGTATGTGTTATGTAATTTCCTGTATTTCCATAAGTAATATAGGTTTACATTTGTAAATTAATTCAAATAATGTTTTGTTTATTGGTTTATAAATTAAGATATAATCAGCAAAAAAAACAGTATTAAGTTATTTGGATTATCTTTTTTTTCTTGTAGCTATTTATAATAAAGTTTTAATTAAAAGATAATGATCTTTTTCTATTATATTATTAACTTTTGTATTATAAACAAAAATTTGGATGTGTTTAATACCATATTTTTTATAATATATAATTATTTAATATTTATTTTTTGGTTTTTTATTTATAACAATTTTATTAAAAATATTATATTAATAAATAATTTTATACAAAAACTTAGTAATTAAAATAGTAATAATATTTTGGAAAAGTTTAGTTTTAATTTAATTAATTAAATTGCAATATAATGTGGGAAAGCACATGTTTTCGATGTACTTAGAATAGCTTAGTCTACTGTCACGTGACTACAGGTTCAGCTGATATAGGCTCGTTGAGATCCTGAACTTGTACTCATCAATCGAATCATACTGTTGTTATTGTCTACCTGACCTCCCCCCCCCTAACCACTTCGTTGTTGGTAACCTTTGTTGGTTCCCTATGTATTATTATTAGGTCTCTAATCTCTGTTGTCTCCTCCCAGCGTGCTATCGGGATGCACGTATCTCGCACGACTCTTTCACAATAATATAATTAATATTTTATATTTATAATTGTTAAGTATTTTTATTACATTTATAGTAACTTTTTATTAAATTATAAAACTTTATATTAGAATAAAAAGTTTATATATTTATTTACTTAATTTGAATTGATAGATAGGGTAAGATTCTATTTATTTTTTTATATTTTTATATATACTCTTTTACTAATAAATATTTTTGAGTTTATAATATAATAATTTAAATCTTTTATAATTAAATTTTTTATAAATATAGAATATTATATTAGTTTTCTTTTTTGTATTAGCTTTGGATATAACCCTTGAAGGGTAGGTGGTCAATCTTTGTCTTAATAATGTTATAATTAATTGTTTTGTATGCAATAATTTAAAGCTTTTTTTTTGAATTTTGGGAAATCTTTTTGATTTATATTAATAGGGTAATATAAAGTTGTAAAGTATTTTGTATAGTTTTCTAATAGTTTGTTATTAATATTATAAAGAATTTGTAACAAGTTTAAATTTTTTTTTTATACAAATATAAATATTATTAGATTTATCAAAAGAAAATTTAAATTAGCAATAATAACTTTGTTAATATTTTGTTTCATTTTATATTCTATTATATTTATTATAATATAAGATTTATAAGATAATTTATTAGTAACAATATTTTTATATTTAAGAATATAATAAACTTCAAAATCGAAGAGATAAATCCAAATTAACTATTATATAATTAAAACTTTAGGTAAGTTTATTATGGCTTTATTTAGTTATATAATAAGCATATTTGTATCAGTTTTTAAAATAAAGTGAATATCATAAAGGTTGCTTTTATATTTCTATAAGACCTTTAAAACTTTTTTATATTCTCTTTTAATAATATTATAATTTCGTTTAACTTTATTCTAAATTCTACTCTTATATCTTACAACTATTTTAGGTTTATTTTTTAGTTTTTAATCTAAAATAGCTTTTTATTTAATTAAATTAATATTTATAATTAAAATAATGAAACCCGTATCGATAATATAAATTAATAATACAAATACAAATGCAAAAGTTAATTTTTCTTTTAAAAGATTTATAATAATATTCTATTCTTTAGTTTACACAAACTTAATATTTTTTTTTAAAAAGTGATATAAAGGTTTAATAATGATAATATATCTCTCTATTTATAGTTAATAAAATATATATATTTTTAAAAATATACGAATTTAATGTTTGTTTTTATAAGGAGGTTATTTGAGGATTTTGGCGATTTTAATGGTATTAGAATAATAATCTTTAGAATTTGTATAAAAATCAACAATTTTGATATCATTATAATACTATTTAGATTTTATATTGATTATACAATTAGCTTATTTGAAATATTCTATTATTGTATTAAGATTTTTAATATACTTTAAAATAAATTAATAAATTCTAAGGGATATTTTTTTTTTATTATATTTAAATTTAAATTTTTTAATTTTAATATTATTAAAATATAATATAATAATATTAAACATTAAATTTTAAAGAATCTATAAAATTATTTTAGCAAATTAAGCTATAAAATTTGTTTTATTTTAAAGCAATATTATATATTTCACTAATTTAATAAAGATTATAATAATAATTAAATCTTTGCTTTTTTTATTAAAAAGAATTTAATCATATTCAAAAAAAAATTAATTAAAAAAATAAACATATAACCAACTATTTGCTTTATAAACTTTTTAATATTTAGCAATATATTAATATTCTAAAAAGTTATAGTATTTATTTTTATTATAATTATAATAATATAATATTTTCCTATATTTCTTTTTTTTATAAAATATTAGGGGTTATAATAAAATTCTTTGTATTTTTTTAATACTTTTTTTTTTATACAATCCTGAATTATTTTAAATATTGTATTTAATAAAGTTTTTAAAAAGATAAATCCTAGCATTTGTTAAGTTTTATAAGGGATTATACAAATCATTTATAAAAGTATTATAATTAATTTAATATTCTCAGATTTGGTCTAATTGAAAATAAAGGTTATTTTTTTATTATATAATATTATAAAAAATAATTCTTTTTTTTTATTAAAAAAAGTATTTTCAATATTTAAAAATGCAAATCTTTCTTTTATTAAACAGAATCTTTTAGGCTTAAAATTAAATTAAAAAATTAAATATTTATTAAAAAAACTAGTAACAAGTATTGTAGGTTGTTTAATCCTCTTTTTTTTGAGTTAATTAGGGTTTCCGGTTGGGGGTTTTTTTTTAAATTAATTATTTATATTTAATAGTTTAATTTTGTTGGCTTTCTTTTTATATATTTTATTAACAAAAGTAAAATTATTTATAGGGATGGTTAATTTAATTAAAAAATAAAAAACCCGATTAATTTTATTGTACTTAGTTTTAATCCTTTTTAAATTTAAAAATTTATTTTTTTCAAAAAGAATTCTAAAATTTTATTTTTTTCTTTTTTATTAATTTAAACCAACAATTTTTTAATATCGAAATCAAAATAAAATTAAGGTATTTAAAACTTTATATCCATAAAATTTATAATAATTTTAAAATCTAAGGTTTTATTATTAAAAATCCCTAAATAATATTTATTCAAAAAGTTTTAAAAGTTGTTTATAAAAAGCCTTTTCAGAATTTTGAATTAATTAACAATAATTCTAGTAGTAATATTAATTAAATATTTTTTTATTTTGATTTAAAGAAGATTGTTTAACTAAGTTCTTTTTATTTGAAAACAAAATAACTAGCTTTTTTATTATTATTTTTATTAAAGATTTAGAATATTATATCTCTATTTTTATATTTGAACTTAATTTAATTAGATAAAATAAATAGTATATTTAATAGCAAATCATTTGAAGTATCTTCAAGAATAAAGAGGTTGTAAATATTGTGAATTCTATTGAAATTAATAATAATATCCTTAACAAATTTATATAAATTAATAGTTTAATTATTAAAATTCTTAATAAAAAAAATGTATATAGTAATAATAAGCTTTAATCTTTTTGCAAACTTTATACTAATAAAATTGATAGCGAATTTAATATTCATTATAGCTTTTATTAAGTCTTAAATTATTTCTAATAAAAAAATATTGATATATAAAAGCAGGCTAATAAAATATATAAATTAAATAAATAAATTATTGTTTATAGGGATAATATTAAAAATATTAATATTAATAAAAATTGGTTTATTAAATAAAACAATAGGAGTAATAAAAGCAATAATTTTAATATTATAAAATTGTTATTTATATTCCTCAATTTAATTTAATATAAATTTTTTCTAAATTTCTTTTTGAAATTTAAGTATATATATAAGAATATTTTTTATTATAAATTTAATAATAAACTAATTGAAAACAATATTAATTATTTATATTAAAATCTTATTTGAATATATTATTAGTATTAGCGTTTTATAAATATAAGATTTTTAAATAATTTTAAATTGATTTTTCTTTATAATATTATTAATATTAAATTTGGGAAAATCATTATCCTGTATTTTAGCGTTAGAAATGTTATCCTTAAGAATATAAATGTTTTAAATAAACTTTAAGAGGAGTTTATTTTATTTATATTAAAACATTATTCAAAAAAGCAAAATTGAATTGATTAACAATAATTTCTTTAATTTTTTAATGCTACTCTATCTTACCAATTTATTTTTAAGCAAGCAACTTTTTCGTGTAGTAGGTAATATTATAATAATATTAACTTTATATTCGTTAATTAAATTTTTATTTAATAAATTAAAAAGAATCTTAATAAAATAATTAAAAAAAACCGAATAATATAGTTATCTTTTTGGTATATTAATTATATTTATATTTTATAATTTTTAATTTTATTAACTTATATTTAAATTTATCCTTTTAATAAAAGATTAGTCTGGCTTTTTTATCTTTTTTTAATTTGATTATAAAAATATTTATATTTGAAAAGTGATATATTTTGTTTTGTATATTTTATTTTAATTGGGGGTAATTCAATTTTATATTGTGATTATTCTTTTTGACGAATTTGTTAAAGCAATAAAAATAGATCTATTTCTTTTTGAAAAAACTGTTAGTTTGAGTATATATAATTTTAATAAAATAATCCGTTATAGTATTAATTACAATAACCCTAGTTAACAATATTACAATAGAATAATTGTCGTAATTAGTATTCCTATTTTGTTGCTTGGAAACTTATTTAATGGGGAAATCTTAAAAATAGCAAGGTTAAAAAGTAATAAAATAAAGGCTTCTATAATAAACATTAAAAAGATTCAGTTTTAATTATTTAAATTTAATTATTAATTTATTAAAATTATTTATAATATCTTTATTATTTTGAAAAAAAATAAAAATTTAATGAGTAATAAAGCGGTTTACAAAATCCTAAACTATTTAATTCATGTTGATTTTATTATTACATTAAAGATTATAAATTTTAATAATAGAATCTTTAGTAATATATTATTTAAAGCTTTTATTAACTAATTTTTTAAAAATAATTATATTTGGAATATATAAATTAATTTTTTAAAGTTTATTAATTTTCTTTTTTATAAATAAAGATAGTTTTTAAAAAAATAAATGATTAATATTATAATTAATTATTATTTGTTTATTAATAAATTATTTTATTAAAAAATTAAATTTTTGAATATATTTATTAATATAAATAAAAAATTTAGTATTATTATTAATAATATTTAAAACAATTTGCTTAATAATAAATATATTTAAGAATTTTTGAGTAGTAATAATTTGTTTAGTATTTTATTTGTAATATTTTTTTAGTAAGATATTCTTAAACTTACTTTATTTATATTAATTTTTAAATTTGTTTAAAACTTTAAATTAAATTGTATAAAATTATTTAAAGTATTTTAACAATCAATTTTTTATATCATTATTAAAAATCTTATAATTATTTTGTAAAGATTCTTATATATAAATAAAATTTAATATATCTTATTTATTGAAGTGAGGAATGGCAAAAAACCCAGAATAAAGTATTATTAAAGCTATTCGAATTTGATCCTTTTATTTCTTAGTTTTTTGGTATTGTTCTTTTAGCTCTCAGGCTTTAGCAACTTTAGTTTTTAAATAAGTCTTAATGTTAGTAGTAATTAAGGTGTTTAGTTATACTATTTTAGGATTTAAAACAACTTAAGCTTGTTGTTATTCAATAAAAGATTATTAAATAATAGATATTTATTAAATAAAAGCTTGATTAATGAATTATATAGCTTAATCAGTTTGTGTAGGTTGAATTGCAATAATCAAAGTTGTAAAGATAATAGATTTTGTTGGAAATAGTCAACAATCGTATTGTATGGAGGTTAAGCCTAATTAGGTCTAATATCTTTCTTTGTTTGAATCAAGTATATAAGCTTGTATAAAAGAGTTTAACTTTTTTGTTCTTTTTAATCAATTAATCAAATGCTATTAAATCTACTTTTACTTATTTTTAAACTATTTTATATAAAACTAATCAAGAATTTTAATAGGTTATAAATCTAAAAGTGTAAATTTAAAAAAAAGTTTTTAACATTTTATTAAAATTAATAGTGTATTATAATAAAAGTGGTTTTTCTATGGATAATTCAAATAAAAGGCAACTAAAAGATTAATGGGTGTAAAAACAAAAAAAGAAAAAATACAATGTTATAATATTATTTTCAAGGAATTAAAGTAATTCTAATTTAAATGTTGAGAAAAAAAAATTATTTGATATTATATTATTTGCTTTAATAAAACTTACAATAGCAAAAATAAATAATGAAACTGGATCAATATTGATTATAGTATTTAATAATCTAATTTTACAAATATAATCATATTTTAAAAATATAAAAAATATTAATATTTAATTGAAAAATATAAAGAATATAGTAGATATAAACAATTTAATAAATTATTTAAAAAACAATATAAATAAACTTATTAATCCTTATATTAAAACAAATATGAAAAAAGAAAAAATGTTTAATTCTAAGAAAAAATTTGATTTATAGAATTACTAAAATATAATAAATTTAAAAATAAGATTTAGTATTTGTAATTTAATATAGGACATTTCAAATTTAATAATCAAAAAATACGATAATACTAAAGAGATAATTAAATTACTTAAAAACTATCATTATAATTTAGAATATTATTTCTATATTAATAAGTAAATATAATTTCTAAATTTAAAACTTTATGATTATAATTCTATTAATAAATTTATTGCAGAATATAAATCAAATATAATACAACTTTTTAATTTGGAAATTATTTTTTTGAATCTAAATTATTATATTTAGTTTCTTAGTAAAACTTTTAAGTATCTTTTTGTATAGGCAGATAGACATTTATTTTTAATTTGAAATAATAAAGATATTGTTGATCTTTATAAATTAATTAATAATTTTGTTAATAAAATAAAAAGAAATGGAGGAATTCTTAAATCAAACTTTGCTATATTTGGGAACAAAACTTGTAGTACAGAATAAAATGGAAATAATGATAAAGAAAGTAAGAAAAGCAATAACAATTTTATTAATAAAATTAAATGTAATTATTGCAATAAGTTTAATGCCTATAAAAATTATATTGAATAATGCTTTTATAACTTAAAAAATGTAAAGAACAAAAAGGCTTAAAAAAACAATAATTTGAGCAAGAAATATTTGAAATAAAAGGAGTGGAAAAAGATTTTTGAAAATATTAAGGATAATAATAATAACAACAAGAAAGAAAAGAATTTTGATATTAACAAATATAGCATTTTTTTATTATTTCTAATCCATTTTAATAAATTCTTGGTACTTTTAGTTTTAACAAAAAATGTATTAAAGCTATTACTTATTAACATCAATTTAAATCTCTTTTCTCTGTAAATTGATAAAGATAAAGAATAGAAGGATTATATACAATACATTTAGTTATTCAATATAAGAATATCTTTTTATTGTATATGGGATTAAAACGACTTTAAAACCTATAAATCTCTTTTAAAAAAAAAAGCTAAAAATATAGTATTAATATCTGTGAATAGCAAGATTATTCCAAATGGGAAGGGTATTATTATACTTCAATACGAAATGCTTAATAATATAGCAAATTCAATCACATTAATTGATTATCTTTATTTTGAAGATCTTCCAATCAAATTACTTTTTAGATTAAAACTTTGGAATATAAATACATATACAAGATCTAATACAAATAAGAATAGTTTGAGAATAATAGTAAATGCAGAATCTCAAATAATTTTTCAAATTGATTAATACTTTTGTATTTAATTAATTAATAAACTTAAAGTTTTTAATACTTTTTTAATTATCTCCCTATTTGTAATAAATTTAATATCAAAACCTACAAAAGTTTGGTATTGTTGTTTTAAGCATTTATTATTTCAGAATATCAAGAATACTTAAAAAGTAATTAAAGGACTTTTAGAAAAGGATTTAATTATTAACAAAACAGAAAATATATATAAGTTATATAAGTTAAAAAAATCATATTACACTTGCCGCAAAAATGTTGAACATTATGCTATAAAACCATTCAAAAGAATAAATGTGGATATGGTTAAGATTTATTTAATCAAAATGAATAGTTTTGAATAAACAACTTTGTTTACAAACAAAGCTATTAAGAAACATATTATTTTCATTTATAAGGAGAAAGGTAATACAAAACAAATAGTTTATTTAATAAATAAATGTATACAAATTTAGTATAAAGTTATAATTAAATCATAAAAATTAAATAAAGGAAATAAATATAATAAAATCATTAAGTTCAATTATATAATTAAATAATTAGATTTATATTTAAAATTAATTACTCTTTTCACTTTTAATCAAAATAGTATTTCAAAACATTTAATTTACTCTATTTTAAAGAAATTATATTCTACTTTTATTAAAATAAATACTTTTTTTATTTTTTGACTAAAATTTATTAAAGGAATAATTTATATTATAAATTGCATAACAATTTGTGCATTTTTTAAAGGAATTATATTATATAAAGTCTATATAAATTATATTAAGTTTAATATTGATAATTATTTAAATATCTTTTATTTGAAAATACTAAAAAGTATTATATATGTTCATATTTTTAAAGAAAAAAAAGTTATTAATAATAAATTTGCTTTTAAAACTAAAAAAGGAATATTAATAAGTTTTAAAAGCAATTATATATATAGAATATATATCCCAATTTAAACTAAAAATAAAATTATTAGATTGTTAAGTATTTAGTTTAATAAGTTAAACTTTATTATTAATTCAATTGAAAATAATAATAATTATTAAAGTATCAAAAATAGTATTGAAAATAATGATTTGATATTTATAAATAATTTTATTTATATTTAATTCAATAAGTTAATTACAAAAGTTGATAGATTACTAAAAGCAATTAATAAATATATTAATTTGAAAAATAAAGATATATTCGATTAAACTAATATTAGTAATATTTTAAAAATCATTTTTAAACTAAAATGTAATTAAAAACATTCAAAAGAATTCAAAAACAAAAGTAAGATTCAAGAATTTCAAACTAAGATATTTAGACAAAAATATGTTATTGCTTTTAATATTTATACTATAGCATTTAGCAATTTTGGAGATAATTCTAAAATGTTCAACAAAGTAATAAAGTTGTTAAATAAAAAATATTAAATAAAGTCTATTAAAGCTAAATACTAATCTATATTAAATAATAGGATATTCAAATTGATTAAAAAGTCTAATATTACTAATATTAAAATTTTACAAGTTAAGTATATTTTTCAATGTAAATGTGATAAAGAAGGGTAAGTAGTTAAATACAAGATTAGATAAATAGTTTGTGGCTTTGAATAACAATATAAAAAAGATTTTAATTAAACATTTGTAGAAGTATACAAAAACCTTTTATAAAAGATAATTATAATATTAGCAATTAAATATAATCTTGAATTATAGTAGATAGATATAATTATAATATTTCTTAATGTTATTATGTTAAAGGATTTATTAGTTTATATAAAAATGCTATTATATTGGGAGTAGAATAAAATAAAATTCAAACAATCTAGAAAAGACAAGAATAAAGTTGTTTAGGTATATTTATTATTAAAAACTTTATACGGGTTAAAGTAGGTGTTAAGATAATGGTAAAAAACGTTAAGAATTGCTTTTCTTTAATTTGGTTTTATTCTATTAAAAACTAACAATTATGTTTACATTAATAATATTATGAAAATCATTGTTGTTATTTATATTAACAACTTTTTGATTGTAGGAGGAATAAAAGAATATGTAATTCTCAAAGTTGATTTTACAAAAGTATTCAAAATAAAGGATTTAAACTTTACTTTCTATTTCTTAAATATTAAAATCAATCAAAATAAAGTTAATAAAACAATTATTTTTTATTAGGATTTATATATTCAAAAGATTTTTTTCAAATTTAGATTTAAATACTACAAAACTAAAACTATTTTAATAGTTTTTGGAACAGCGAAAGATATAATTCTAAATAATAAAATTACAAATAAACAATTCATTGTATTATATTAGTTTAAAATTGAATCTCTTAGTTTTCTACATACTAAAGTTGATATCATTTATATAATAAGTTTACTTTATCGATTTTTAATTAATCCTTTGAAAACTTATATAAAGTACTATAACTATATTTTCAAATATTTGATTGAAACTATCAATTACGTTGTAATTTATAATGAAAACAATAATAATATTGTTAAAAGTTATTTAAATTCAAATTATATTAAAGATTTCTTTTTCAAAAGAAACATTTTCGGATATATTTTCTTTATATATAAAAAAATAATTTTTGTATAATTTAAAAGACAATCAATCATAACTTTAAGTTTAACAAAATCAAAATATTATGGTTTATACAAAGCCTTTTAGAAAGTTTTATAAATTCAACAATTTTTGGTTAAATTAAAAGCAGTTGAATATACTATTCTAGGATCCAAAAAGATTAAGATTATTAAGAACAATTAAAGCAATTTAGCTTTTATTAAGAATCCCAAAATTTATTAGAGGATCAAGTATGTAACAGTTAAATACTATTATATTTGAAAGCAAATTGTACAAAGTCATGTAGATTTATGGTTTATTCTAATAGACTAACAAGTTGCAAATAAACTAACAAAAGCATTTTTACTTATTAAATATGCCAAATTTGTTGAAATATTATATATAAAAAAGCTTCAGGATGGATAAGTTTATATATTAAAGGTTTAGGATATTCCAATTAATAATAAAAAAATATACTAAGTAAAGAGAAATAAGTAATAACAAAAAATATTCAAAAAAGAAAGGATTTTGTTTACTATATTCATATACCATTTATATTACTGATTAAAAAGTATATTAGAAATAGTTAGCAATTGTATTATATAAAAGTTAGGTTTAATTAGATCTAATGTCTTTTTTTGTTTGAATCAAGTATATAGATTTGTATAAAAGAGCCTAATTCTTTTGTCTTTTTCAATCAATCAATCAAATGCTATTGAACCTACCCTTACCTATTTTCAAGCTATTCCACGTGAAACTAATCAGGAACTTCAACAGATTTTATTTAAATTAATAAAAAAGCAATATAAATTTCTTGAAATATATATTATTCCGTATTTTATTAATTAAATTGATCTTTTTAAAAAGCAAAACCTTAATTGCTTATATTTAAAAATATATTATTATTAATTTATAAAAATAATTAAATAAATAATTAATTTAAGTATTAGTTTTATTAAAAAAGTGGTTTTATTTTAATGTTTGTAGTTATAATTCCAAATTAAAGTATCTTTTTGGAATATTAAAAAGTTAAACGTTTAGTTTTATATTTCTTAAACTTTATTTTTTGTAAAGCAAAAATTCTTTTATTGAATAAGAATTTAAGATATAGTATAAAAAATCTTTTTAAGTTAATATTAAATTAGCGAAAAGTGTTTAATTGTTTTAATCCTTATGTAATACAAAATAAATTAATATTAGTTATATATACTTTCATTGTTTTTTTATTAAGATATAAGCTAATAAAAGAATAATTATTCTTGTAAAGAAAAGAAGTTGTATAAAAAATGTATTTAGGTTTATTAAAGTTTAATTCCTATTAAATTCTATTTTTGTAAAATGTATTTATTTTTTTACTTTTTTATATTTGTTATAAAACGATAGTATAAGTATAAATAAAGTGTATAATTATTTGATTTAAGAATTAATATAATAAAACAAATTATATAGGAATTTTGTGGATTTTAATATATACCCGCAATATTCTTATTAAAAAATTAATTTTTGGATTCTTTTAAAATTTAATATTGTCTTTTTTATTTATATTTTTCAAAAATATAATTATTTGCAGTTTTTATTTTGTTAATATTTTGCTATAAAGAACTTTTTCGAATAAAATAATTATTTAGGTTGTTTTTTTGTGTAAATTATTATTATAAAAGAGTTATACAAAATATATATATCCTAATAGTATATTAAAAGAAGACAATAGAGATTAAAATTTTAATAATAATATATAAAAAATTAATAAAGATTATTAATAATAAAATGGTTAAAGGGGTAAGGTTAAATAAATAATAATAATAATATAATTCGATTAATAAATATAAGTTCAGGATCTCAACAAGCCTATATCAATTGAACCTGTAGTCACGTGATAATAAATTAAGCTATTCTAAGTACATCGAAAACATATGCTTTCCCACAGTATACATGTGAGATATACGTGAGATACACGTGAGATTTATTTAATGTATATGAGACATATAAAGCTATACGATTACATAATGTGGGGCGATTATATAATATATCAAGGACTATATAATATGATTATATAAGATGATTATATAAAAAAGTACAAAATCAATTGGGAATAGCTTCAATTTTGGACGATTATATTAGACGATCATATGATAAATTACTTTGGATACCCCGGGTATCCGCAGATTTTGATGATTTTATAGGATATTTACTTTGCTTTTTTTTGTAGGATAGGATAAATACTTTATAGCCCTCAAAAACCTGGATAGGGTCCGGGTGCCCAAGCTTGTTTCTATCCTCTTTACCCTTTACACTATATGCAAATCTATTTATATCACTACCTCTCTACTTCTCTACTTCATATACTTTTGTACACTCTCTATTTTGATAACTATAATATAAATTTTAATATAAAATACAATTATAATCAATTTGCTATCGATTAATTACTAATAATCCTCTTTCTCTCCCTCCCCCTTCCTCCACTTCTAACTACTACAAAACCATGAATATCATACTGAAAATCTACAAGACAGCTCCACTACAGCCAATTTTACAGATTAGCCGGGCTCATTCGGAATAGACTTGGACCCTTTGCTCATATGACGGGATTAGTCATTACAACCCCTCCTCCCCCCCGATTCTCTATAGTTGATAATATCACCGGTTACGTATCTAAGCAGATAGCAGTAAAATAAGGGTCTTTACTCGAACCATCATTGTCTAATGAAGCAAAGTATTAAAGGATTTTCAGAGTAGAAGTGTTAAGATTATCTAACTGCTTAGGGTTACAGGTATGTGTGAGGTACAGATGAAGGCCAAAATTTGTTTCAAGAGGGGTCTCGGAAATTTTGATATTAGCCTTCTACCTTATTTAATAAGGGAAAGAAAAGAATCTAATGATAGATAACCAGCGCAGATTTTCTAACATGGTATAATGTTTTACTAGAATAGAGTTTCTGGAAAGTGAAAGAATATTTTTGTATATTGGCAATTTGGCATATAAAAATGAAACCTTTGATATGGAAATTTTGGAGTTCGGTAACCCTTTTGTTCATTTTGATATTGTATATAAAAATATTAATAATAACTTTAGTTACTTTGATATTTTTGCAATTCTGAAGTAAAAGAAATTCGAATCCCTTTTTTGAAATTAAGATTCGACCATACCATCAACACACACACAAAAGAAATATATATGTAAACAGAAGTTGACTTGGAATCCGGGACACCAATGTTCATTCAGTACAGACCGGTCGCCGTGTAACCCAAAGTCACAATGAGAGATTGCTATTAGCGAGCTCTAGAAACATTAATACGGAAACCTTAGACGGCAAGAAATTTGTTTTGAGACTTGCTATCTGGCTGGAAAAGGCTTAATTGGCCTGATCTGTCACGTTTTGTGGCAGGGCAGTTTGTGATTTGGAATTATACAGGATGGAGCCACTGAAAAGAAACCAGGACATTTAGATTATGAGTACTTTAGGTTGAGTTAAGAGGTTGAGTTTAAGGTATCACTTCACATGAGGAAAAACAAGGAAAAGACCGAATAGAAGTATCAGTACTCTAAAAACAGACTTTAATTTCATTGACAGTAGAATGCCCTAGGTGGCTCCTTATCTCACACGTGTCCTGTACGCCCGAAGACTCATCGATGGCGGCGATTCGATTCTGCTCGGCGACTGATCGCACAAAGGCATGGGTTAGGGTTCACAAGATCCCATGAGTATGAGTGAGCAAGGGCACTAAATTATCAAGCTTGCCAGCCGTTGCGTGATGGGTTCAGAAATGAGGAAAATGTGTGTTTCTTTGACCGCGATTAACACTTGCTCAAAATCAACTCCACCTAACATACCTAAGAATCTTGATTACTGATCATAGTGGCCGTGGTATTCTGCCCCTTCCACTTAATTTGCTGTGCACTCGTCCATTGGACCAGCTGCTCCCAATTGCTGCACTGGTGTTCGGCTCGGAATCCATCCACTCCGCCAATCTTATCATCAGCAACCTCCAATGTAGTGTCAGCGTGACACATCAAAGTCTGACGCAAGAGATCGATACAATGCTGAACATGATGTGGTTGTATGTCCATCGGTAATTCTGTTTCGTTGAGCTTTTCTCCATGAACGGCAGCTTTGTAAGATTTCCAGTAAGCTTCTCGAATCCCGTTCTACATTCGTTAGTACTTGTTTCCGAAGACTTCGGTAGGACAAACTTACCAAACAATGTAATTGATGGAATGAGGAGAAGGTAGTTCTCGTAGGAGCGATAGTTTCATGCACAAAGAATCCACCATTGATGGGAAGCAAGTCCTGCCACAGTTGATCGGTGTAAGGAGAGGGTTCTTCGGTAAAGCTTATGTTGTAGCGAAAGCTGTGCACAACTTTTTCGACTGAAGAAGCAAGTCTTTGTGAGCTTCAGCTACTCAGAATTCAAAAGCTTATATTACGTACGTTTAAGTGTAGAGCTGACTTCCCCTTCAAACGAATCTCTTCTCCCAAGACCAAATCCAAGAATACCTCCCAATATAAAGATGAATATCACTGACAGGCCGACGGCACTTCCATATGGCCACTTGCAAAAGTAAAGACTTCCCTTTTTCTTTGTTTGGGTCTTTTCCTCGTCATCGTTGACTAGAGAGTATTTGTGCTTATAAACAGAGAACATGATGAACTTTGGAAGTTGTTGAAGTAGAGGAGAAATTAAAATTCTTGACTGTATTTCTGAAGTTTCCTACATTTGATGTTCATAGATCAATACTTCCGCAATAGTCTGATCATGCCGAAAAGATCTATTCCTGTTATGGACTATTTGGTAGAGGCACACACAAGTTTCAATAGACAGTGACAGTCAAGACTTCGACTGCGCCGAGTTCTTAGTGCCTCATCTTACCTGCAGTGCGGATGCGCGTGCTGCTGCTTCGCCTTATCTACCCCACTTGCATACTTTGACCTGCTTGTGCATGCAGCGGAGTTATTACCTCATTCAATATCGGGCATTGTTCGGCTTTACAGGGACTATTCGATTACCCTGCCAAGTCCCGGTATGGTGCATGTGGCGGTGTTGTCGAATCAGGATGAGGATGGCCAAAAAAGGACGATTGCTTTGGATCTGTCTTCGTATGACTAGATCATCAGAATTCTTCCACGGCATTCGGTGATGGTCGGCAGCTAAACAAGGAAACAAGTTTCCTGGCAGCCTGACTATGCTATGTGAAAGTGATGATTTGATAGGGTCTGACGAATAATATGAGTTGTATATGGTGCAATTTCTGAACAGTGAGCAGACTTCCTGTCAGCATGACCACGGAGATGCAGGCTCAAGTGGTTGTTGGTAAGTTGGCATTCGTGCAAAGATCGTCCCCAATAGTTGCAATTGTTTTGCTCTCGCCACACCCGCTCCAGGAATTGCAATCTTTCCATTCAGAAGGCACGCACCAAACCCCGCACCCAGAGTTGCAGTCATTCTGTTCCGTAAGCCGTTGAATGCCAAGGTACTTATTTACTTTGTATCGAACACCTCTTGAGTTCTGTAAAGCATTTGCTTCGAACAATATGATGGCCGTCGACGGTTAGTCCTACCAATATGACCTTCTCGAAGGAGAAGCTATGGTCTTCAAAAATTGGGACACCGGAAGAACAAAACGACGTTTATACACTCTTTTGGCAATATCGAGCGTCGTGAATATCCTGTTCGTTGTGAAGTGGTTCATATCCATACCAGAAGATACCCTCAATCCACACCTCAGCCGTTCGTCATATGGTGAGTCGAACATAGCTTTTCCATCACTTGCAAAGCTAACAAATCTGCAGCAGGTCTTCTTAAAGATGTACCGGTCCCATTCCAATGAACCTCCGAGTATAATGATGTCGATAATCCCCGCCTAGATGAGCCTTGGCGATTTGATGGGATGTTTGATTATGGCATGATTGCTTTGATGGAAAACGAGGTAGACTCTATGTCTCTATTACAATCAGAGCATGCATTTCCCTGGGACCCAAAGAAGAAAAGATTATATCATCTGAATGGACATCATGCCTTCGTTGCCTAGTAAGTACTCATTACCTTCCTTTCCTGGTGTCTCTCAAGCATATCAAAGCAGCAAAAGCTCACCAGCTGATTTTTCGATTTCTTGAGCGCCTGTTCTACAACAGCATATCTTTATACAGAGCCTCGACACCCCAGAAAATACCCTTTCCACATAATGCACTGCTTACACAATTTACGACAAGATATCATCTGTGCCGCCGATGACTCTCCCCATTCTATCACAAACAACGGCTCGCACTCTGGGGAGAGCCAAGTACGCATTTGCCGCGACTTTAGTAAAATGAGCGATTGGGCAAAAGAGCGTGATGCATGCTTTCGCCAACAGCATGACCTCGCAGATGTTATGGCTCCGATTGATAAATTCAAGTATTGTAAAACCGAGGAAAAAAAGGAAAAGTACCTCGATCAGGTGAGGGCTTATTTCGACCCGCCGAGTGATTGGCAAGAGTCCTGAGCCAGCTGTCCCGAGTTGGTGAGTCGAAGTGGCCATGGTAGTAGTTTTGATATATATTTGCCGATTGATGAGGGCTCGAGAGTATTCTTACATGTTGAAAAATTGTGCCTAGGTATGGCGCAGGGTGGCCCGTGGCATTGACGTGATGGCACGTGAGCGCTTGTTGTAACAACACCGAAATTATACTTCATAGACCTTCTCATCCTCTTCACCTGCAGGAGGACACTTGAGCAGTAAAACACGTTTCATTTCACCACACGCTCAAAAATAAACAGTTCATTCCAATCTTCTGTGTTATCGTTTGCCCATTATGCGAATGATATAGTGTCATGTCGTTCTCCTGCCAATTGCCAGAATTTGGAGTATTTATTTCGTCTTAGCGACCTTTACTTCATTGTTACAAAATCAGGACCAGCATCAACGCTTGCGTCCTCGTTGCATTTTTTTTCTACGGTGCAATTACGGCTACGATCATTTTACAGATGGCATTTGTGTCTCGGTTGTATCAATAGTCACCACTGCCCTCCTGCGATGTCGAGTGACATTCTTGCGAGACCTCTTCTTAGCCAGAAGATGTTCAGGGTTACATCGAGTTTTATTAACTCTGAGTCGTTCAAAGACTATGGGGTGGAAAGAAACACGGTCGGCGGTTGAGTGAACTCGTCAGCTATGACTTCCTGCGGTGGAGGCCGGGCGCATCACAATTGAAGAGTATCTATCATGCATATCACAGTTGCGAAAACAAGATCATGCCCATCAACAATGAATCACATTTCAATAGCTCTATCAAATGACTTCCCGGTAGAGATATCCCAAAATCAAACTGAGCTCAGGCTGTGCGACCTTTTCCAGAAAATATTTCCACCCATGACTAGCTAGCTATTCCTTTTTCTTCTACAAAAACTCTCCCTCCCATATCATCTTAACTCCATCATCAAGACATCCTCTCTTTTAGATACCATATGCATCGTGAAGCTCATTCACAGGGTTGACAGCGTCACGGGCCTTGATACCGTAGGCATCGTGAAGCTCGTTGATGGGGTTGACAGCATCGCGAGCCTTGATACCATAGGCATCGTGAAGCTCATTCACAGGGTTGACAGCATCGCGAGCCTTGATACCGTAGGCATCGTGAAGCTCGTTGATGGGATTAACAGCATCGCGAGCCTTGATACCATAGGCATCGTGAAGCTCATTGATGGGGTTGACAGCGTCACGGGCCTTGATACCGTAGGCATCGTGAAGCTCGTTGATGGGGTTGACAGCATCTCGGGCTGGAATGACCAAGGCGCTGGCACCGAGGCCGAAAGTAGCGATGATGGAGAAGAAACGCATGATGGTCGTTTTTGGTACTGAAAGGTTCAAGGTGATGTTTGAAATTTCAAGTCTGTTTCCCTGACCATTTGTTAGTATGAATGAGATTGGGGAGAAGCGAGAGGTGTGGTGGATATCAGGAAAGAGTTCAAAGAAATTACTTGCAGTGATAATGCTTGGTCTTGAGATGTTGATCGAGGTGGATGTTGTTTACTTGTGTTTGCTCTTTATTCTGGGATACTATATACTCTTTTTCTTCCCTGCTAATGTCATCAATGTTCAGGTCTTAGCGATCAATATCTCTTCTGTTATTCCCCACCCACAATTATTGGGGTACTACCCCTCGGCAAAAGAAGATCAACTTCGATCATGATCGGGTAGTGAAAGTGGGGTACAAGACACCAGCAGTACATCCAATCAAGTTCCCGTTGTCAGAAGATAGATTGCACAGGTTGATTATCATGGAGCTGCGTGAACCGGCACACGAAGTACAGTACTCTATTGCCCCGAGTATCCTTACACTTACTGCAGCATTTCCTACGTAGTAGTTCTGTGTTGCATTTCTCATATCAAGTTGCAATAGGATATGTATCTTCTTCTCAATCTAGTACAATGTCCGCTATCCCACTGTTGGGCATGTCCTATCCCCTCTCTTTCGAAAATGTTCGAGTTGTGAATGATTGTATACTTTCTATCCTCCCGTCTTACTGTATTCTGCATGAAACAAATCATTTTCATAATATATCCTGCATGTGCGTTATCAGCGTCACATTTTCCTTGTCAAGCTGCCAGAAAATACGTCTCTTCATCCAGGCTCCGTACTACTGCATGCTGCATGCAACAAATCATTAGTTTGGTCTTTTGTAGGATTGAAACCGATCCTCCTTTCGGTATCCTCTTCAAGCCATGAATTAACCCTGGCTATACATAGTAGGGTTTCGATATGAAGATCGAAAAGCTATTGCTCAAACAAGCAACGGTAGACATCGCCACCGGGTAGATGTATCCATAGACGCAAACTTCTCCCACTTTATCCGGCAGTATCGGCATTCGCGTTGAGTCATGACTTAGTTAGTTAGTCGAAACGGATTGTGTTGTATTACTTTTGCAGCTTGTCTACCCTAAAACTTCTCTTTCCTATTCGCACACCTGTCCAAGCAACTTTTAAATTGCCGAAATATATAGTCATATTGTGCTTCGCCTACGCCTTATACTTGAAGACTCTCTGCTGACACTGCGCTCTCCATTTACTGCTACAATCTACTTCCCGAGTTCAGAACCTCAACTCCCATTTCACACCAGGAACGATGCAAACAGCACGGAGTTCTTCGACTATAGACGAGGAGCAAGATTTGCTGAAAAAGCATGAGCATGACGAAGAGTTCTTGGACATGCCTATTCATCGACCAAGAGCCTACTTAAACTTCGGCCCTAGATCCTCGGTTGCAATATCGCTTGCTCTTCTTCTATCCATAATCTTCAATCTTTACCATGGATACAAAGATCACAATCAGGTCTGCGTAACCAACACCCAGCTAAAACCATATGTTGTAGCGGCGCCTAGTTACTGTAAGTTCTCTAACCCTCAGAAGGATTCGAAGTATCGTCTCTCTTGCTTCATTTACTGATGATTTTGCATCCAGCGGGCTTGGAATACAACAAACTTGTTACATTCCACGCAAAGACAGACTACCAAAGTGAAAACGAGACAATCGCCGACGCGTTGTGGGATAATATAGATATCTCTCCCATCACTATTGCCATTTCGAAGACTTGGGCAGCCGAGCATGGCTTACCAGAGTCGAACACGTTCTATTGGGATGAAGATAAAGCTCTTTATCACATCAAAGGCATTCACGGGATGCATTGCTTGGTGGGTTTATTTTCAACAGCTCCTTGGCTCCCGCTTCGACCAGAGAAAGCATACATTTTTGTATGGTGGGATTCACTAGTGTTAACAAACAGCGATTTCTAGAAATACCTACGCCATTTCATCGTCAAAAGCGGACGAGAGGGTAAACCTTTAGCCCCATACGTAGTAGAGCACATGGGACATTGTCTGGACTCTCTACGCCAAGACGTTATGTGTACCGCGGATGATACTCTCATGCCCGGACTGGTAGAGCACAGGTTGGGCGACAACCAAGTATTGCAATGTCGCGACTGGGAAGCGTTGAATCGTTGGGCCAAGGACCCAGAGCGCGATTCGTGCTTCCAACAGGCGTCAGATTATAAGCATATCGCGCATAATCTTGAACGCCATGCTGTTTGCCCCCCGGGTTCCCAGTATGATGAGGTCTCTCGCAAGTATTTTGAAATTCATGGGCATAAGGATTTGTTTGCGCCGGATGATGAAGAGTATTAGTGTTGTTGGTGGGAGCATTTATATGTTGAGACGTTTGTAAGGGATGGTGGTGTGCAGGTTTTGCTAGCAAAGTTGGTTGTCAACAAAGGGCAACTCGTTATATTGGGGTCGCGATATTTGCTATATCAGTTAGTTGTCAATTACGAGCCTTCTCTTCATAATCAATGCAATTTCAGTTTGGGTATGTCATCAATATTCGCAACTTTGAAGTGTCAACTTTCAATGTGTATCATATTTGCTGCATAATCACCTCCGCGGAGTTGTTTAAAGTGTGAGATCTACTTTTCCGAAAGAAACAATACTTGACCGAATTTTTAAATTTTCATTCGGCTTCGGCCACAGTACCGGAGTATTTTTCAACTTGCTGACTTGAAAGTTGCCCTGATGGCTCAGCATATACTGCAGGCATCCTCTTAGGCTCTCAGCTCAAGGTGCCATTCTGAAAACCTATCTTTCTATCCAATCTCAGCAAAAACATCCCACTCATCTGCCAGGCTCAGTCCCAAGGGCTTCGGGCCTTCGGCTACGCATATGCTTGAATTGGAATGAAACGACTTCTGACATCCTTCAAGGTTGAATCTACATGCAGTTCCATGCCTCAGCAAGGCAGGCCTACGAAAGTCAGACGATCGATTAATCTGCTACTCGCGGGCGTTAATCAAAATCTTTATTTTTATTTTTATCATTACTACTAGCGAGACGTGTAACAGAAATTATGCGATGCTGCAGTCAGCATTCGCTCCAGATGATGTGTCGTTGGAGGGCTTGATAGAGAAAACTTTGCATTTGGTGTGCGGGGAAGATAACAGGAGTGGGTAGGCTTATACAACTAATATCTTGGCCAGTAGAAGAAACACCTTATAGTAATATGACGCTTACAGCAAATATAATGCCTTGAATCGAGGAGTACGGAGGTGCATGTCCTAATTTTTGTTACACCGCCTCTGTTCTGCCATCAATTAAATCATTCTGCCCATACAAACTAATTCCCACAGATTTGGGCGTCGTAACAATCAGGGAAGCGGGAGGTGGTTCCGAAATTCACCAGGCTTTGGACTTTAGCCAGCCTGCCTTTTGAGGAACAGATTCGCACGCGATGAACGGATCTACTAGTACTGTGTTTGTGTCATGACTCATGCGCAGGAATACGAGTACAAGGGCCTATGACTCGCCAGAACGCATTATAAGTATCATAAGCGTGAGTACGGAGGTACACTCCGTACAGTATGTAGGTAATCAGCCTGCATGTAATAATCAAGGTCATACTGAGATTCAAACCATACGCTATTGAGCCTAGTTTTTTCGGTTAGCGGGAATAACGAACATCTCTACGTTGTTGAATTCTCCAATTATAGGTATTTATTATTCGTTATCTTATCTCCCCCACAATTATCCCAATAAAGCATAGTTTGAATCTCAATTATGTGAGTTTACGGTAGTAGTTGAGCAATTGAGATCTCGGCGCAGGAGACTTAGGTAGGTGATAACTCCTTATTCCTTGGCCCACCGCAGAGCTAACTGGTACAGATCTAGTCTAACGGTACTTTGATGTTCACAGCTACGAATACTAGTAACTTGAAGCTTGCGGACAGTGCACACATCTTGTCAAATGACTGTCACACACGTCAAACTCGCAGCGCACATCATCGCTTTCACTTTAGCACCTTCTCAATTTGAGATTGCCTGCTGTGGAATGCACGTTTAATGGAACCAGAACCCGGCCTATGCACACTTTAAGAAGTTGTCGACAACGACAATCGACTGCGGAGAGAAGTGAGCCCAGCCCGTCTTACGATGCACCTTCTTCCCTGTTCATCCACCGTCACTGTCGATGTTACCAGCCTATGGGTTGGTTAGCCCTGCAAAGCTATTGAGTTTGAGTTGCGAGTGCAGCGGCACTGCATACTAGTTTCTCCTAAGTCATGTTGAGAACATCAAGTCATCTTGCCATGGCGAAAATTACTCATTGGTACCAGAAGACCACACCTCGTCATCTGAAAGTGAAATTGCACGCCATTCATAAGGCATTCAACACATTCTTGAGTACTATCATCTACCTAGGCTTCATTTAGCCGATGTAAAGGTGCTCTATACTCGCCCCCTCATTTTTCTAAGTGTTTCGGTGATTCTGAATTTACACCATTATCCTTGGATTTTCGAGGGACATCTGTGTTCACTGAGTATACCAGAGTTAGCCATCATCATCTTGAGGTTCTATTGTTTCGTTATCATCATAGTTTTTGACATTCCTCTCCTTTGCAATGAGCAAGATGCCAACCTCGGGTCGGTTTAAATTTTGGTCTACGCTTCAATCCCGCATGTATCAACCTATCATGAATCAATCTGAAGACTCCCATATCTGTCCGGCTTGTAAATGCGAGAAAACAACTTCTGCTTCTCGTCCAGCAAAAGTCCACTTTCTGGCTGTAGCATTGGGATTCATCGGTCTCTTTCTTGGTGGGTACGCTGCATTCGGACTTGGCTTCTACCATCACGACTCGAAACTTCAAGATCAATTCATTCCAAGTAAGCAGATATTGATCTCAGATCCTCCCTTCAAAGCTAACTTGATGACTGGCTAACATATTCAGCTCCTACCTATAGTAGGAGCTTTGAACAGGATCCCAGATTTGTGAACTCTGATCCTCATGATGGGTTTTGGAACTTCGATGGCAATTCTTTCGAGCCGTCCACACCATGGGATGAGATATTTGCTGGTACATTCAACTCCCCCAACTTCTTCATAAAAAATAATGATTGTCTCCAGGTGCCTGGATCGAGATAGCACATCCTGCCAAGTATGGTTTGAAGGGTGGTCTGCCCATGAACAAATTCTACTACAACAACGTGTCACCCGAGAGCGAAGCATACGTCCCCTCAGTCTTCCACCAAATTCACTGTGTTGTTAGTCTTCCTTCTTTTCAATTAAATCAAATGATATCTTTATAAATCATGCGCGCAACTGACCTACCAAAACGTCCTCAGGGTGAAATCAAGCATGCATTCATACAACTACAAAATGGTAAATCGTTATCAGCTCATGAGCATATCAACCACTGTATCGAGTATTTACGTCAGGTATATATAGCTCTATCTCTTTCTTTTCCTCACACCAACTAATCAAGTCTCACTAAGATGAATTATACCTGTTAACTAATTTCTCTATCAATAGGCAGTCATGTGTTCCGGTGACTTGACTCTCGAAAAACCGGCATATATTGGTGATACATCATGGACACGACCCAATGGATGGGGTGTTGTACATCAGTGTCGTGATTTGTCAGATCTTTATGCCTTTCCACAAGCTAATTTTTCAGACGTGGCTTTGTCTTCTGCTAAATGAGAGGGAGTTGCAAGTAGAGGTCGAGGGTTGATATATTTGAGGTTCTTTTTGAGTTATTCGGCTGTTAGTGCTTCGTCTGTGTTAGATTCAATTTCACTCGCGACCTCAAGATAATTTTTAATGCTGTGAACGCGTGATCTAAGACCAAAATTATTGACCTGGTGGGTGCAGTCCAAGACGTGTCGGGCCTATAATTTATGTATCTGCCATCTCTTGAATGCTTCTCAGATCCAAAGTGTCAGCAGTCAGCAGGATGTGATACCGAGCAGCTTTTTGTAAATTGACCCAGGCTGGTAAGATGATCATTCCTACGAGCCAGAGCATCCCGTCGGTCTGTCAATTTCTCTATCATAGTCTTCAGGTAATAGCGAAGATGCAGTTCAGAAAAGAGTTTGTATTGCTATGTGATTTACTTTTGTTCAAACAGTAACAACCTTCTTCTAAAGTATATAACAATTAAACACAGCTCGCCAATACTTCAGAGTCCAACATTATGCCCCAAGACTAACCTCTCATACTGTCTAGCCAAACAGCTTTCCAACTCGCCTCTCGTCATGCTTTACTATCCTCAAATCTAACATCATCTTTCGGAGCATTCTTCTTCCTAACATCATTCCATCCCATACCACATGCGAAAACACCACAGCAAGCAGCAAGAGCAGCAACAAGGTAAAACACATGATCAATGCTATCAGCGTAAGCTTTCAGAACGGCATTCAAATCGCTGGGCTGTACAAGGCTGCGGTATCCTGTAGCCCCGGCGTTAATGATGGCTTGTGCATTGACGTGCGGAGCTCTTTGCGCCAGCTGCTTGTTAAAAGTCGCCTCGAAAACGACGTTGTACAATGAAAGAGCAATAGCGGGTGTCAGAGATTGGCCGAACACCATGAAGGCCATACCAGAGGATAATTCTGCTCCGGTCGTGACAGCTTGGATAGCGTTAACTGCCTGAGGTTGTGAGGTTTAGTTAGCAAGGAGATACTCGTAAGCATCCTTAGATATGTACGAACCACTTGCAGTCCTGCACCTGAGCCAATACCGCCTATGATTTGGAATCCGACCCACTTTCCGATTGAACTCCCAGGTTGAAGCAACGAGTATAAGCCGCTGGCCGTAGATAGGAGGACTGTACAGAAGAATGCAAAAGGCATTACGTAGCCAATTTTTGATACTATTATTGTAAGCTACAAGTAACTTATAGTTCGGTATAGATATATGCGGCATACTTAAAAATCCAGAGGAGGCAGCCGTGACCAATTGGGGTAGGATAGTTGGCAGAAGATAAACGCCACTTAACATGGGACCCGCATTATTGATAGCTTGGAAATAAACTGGAAGATAATAAATGCCGCCGTAATTGGCTGACATGAGAAGGCCTTGATAGACTCCGGATGTCCAGACAGCGGTTCGACCTACCATTGCAGGCGGCAGTAAAGCCCCATCTCCTTTGCGCCAATTCCAAAGGAGCCAGACAACGAAAGTGGCAGCGGAGCCGCAGAAGAGGCCAATGACGCGTGACGAGTTCCATGGAAACTGGTTACCGCCGTATTGGAGGGCTAAAAGTAGTTGCAGAACCGCAGGTGCAAACAAAATAAAACCTATAAGGTCTAGTTTATGATGGAGCTGGCGGAGCACTATCATAGCAGGAAGTTTGACCGTCGGTTGAGGAATGCGAAGGAGGAAAATCGCAACGGCTGCGACAGCACCGACAGGTAAATTTATATAGAAGCCTGGACCTGTTAAAATTGATGCGGACTCGAATAAATACATGCAACCATAACTCACACCAACGCCAACTACTATAGGATGTAATTGCACCCCCGATAAGTGGTCCAGTTACCAGTCCGAGTTGATTGACTAGATATGGTCAGCGGAGACGTGGAATGCATATATCTGGCATGGTAGACTCACATCCCATTGTCATGCCTAGCAAAGCTTCGTATCAACAATGTCAGCGCCTATTGCAAGATGTAGATATTGCCCTTATGCGAACGTACCTGGACGTCTTTCCTTGGGTACACAAGTAGAAATTATAGTGAGTGCGCCAATTATTATTCCTGCAGCGCCGAAGCCAGCTACAGCACGCCCAACTATGAACATAGACGAGGAAGCAGCCGCCCCGCAGAGCAAAGAACCAAGCTCGAAGATACCAAAGAAGGTGAGATAAGTCCACTGCTTCCAGTTAGAAATGACCCCATTTCAAAGTTTTAGCTATGACAAACCTTTGTGTTGAAGTGGGTATATATCTTGCCTGTCAGGAGCTGAGGGGCCGCACTTGAGTTCACGTCAACACTTCTGTATTCAACAGACTGGAAGGCCTAACTTACCTGCCAAACATATAGGCACTAGCGTACCAACCAATATCTGGAAGTGAATGGAACCTGTCGGTGATGCGCGGAATTGCCTAATATTTAACAATTTGATCAGCTTCAGGACTCTTATGCAGATGGACAGTTGCAGAAGACTCACAGTGCTGACAATCGAGTTGTCCAAAAGCATAAGAAAGCAGGAGAGCGCAACACTGGCAACAACAACAGCGAGCTTTAATCCAGCGAGGTACTCAACGCCGTCATCTTGTGGATTCTTCTCGATTGGGTTGCTCTGGATATCCTCTGTTGTAGACTGGACGTCCGGGAATATGGCCTTGGTGTCATCTTCGTTCAAGGAGAGCTTAGATTGAGGCTCTGAGTCGACCATTTTATCGACTATTGTTGTCCCAAACTCTGCTTTTCAAGGAGTCAAATCTTGGCCCAATCAACAATAGAGAGCTTAATGAAACGTGCCGTAGCTGTAGTGATGGGCGGCTTGTGGATATACTGGTTCACATATACCGAGGAACAGGGAGAACAGAGAAAGGGGCCCCTAATATACTTGGTAAGTCTGTACGAGCTATGGCAGCGACAGAATCAAAAAGGGGGGTGAGACAAGAGAGAAAAGCAAAAACGAAGAGGGGGCAAAAAGGTTACAGAAAGTGAAGAGAACACGATGATTAAACCCTCAACTCTAGGTACCTCTTCATTTGTATCTCGGTTTCTTATCTGCTATGCATTATTTGCGCGAAGTATGGTGCGACACCCCTACCAGCAGTACTGATTAAGATACACCGCAGCACATCAATTGCTTGCGAAATCGCGAATGCTGTGCTGTTACAGGCTTACAGTTTTGCCGAGCGGTTTGCGGGGAATATAGACAAGAGCGGAAATAGGCAGGTGCAGAAGGGGAACGCCAGTAATACTAAATTTTAATTGTTATCTGTTTACAGGGACTTTGTCCGCGAACTAGCTAGAATCGCAGGGCGGTCTGACCAATCGCCTTTTTAGTGGTGAAATACATAATCCAAAAAGAAATTCACGAAGGTCGCGGTCAGGATGGTCGAGATTATAGGCATATTCAGGGTATACACACTGAACTAGGCTCTATAAGGTCAATGTAATGTCTGTTTGATGATCCATATAGGATTAGCGAGCCTATATTATTTAGGCTTGCCTTCATTCCGAGTTAATCTTAAATTAGGAAATTTTAGGCACAGATCCTATGTGTTTCGGCGCCTATTCCCACCTGAACATTTCCTGAATGATGGATCTCTGACTTTTTTTTTTATCTATTTCAGGTAGATGGAGAGCCTTTGAAACTAGGTAGGTCCAGTAAAACAGCACCCCAATTGAAACTCACTTGACCTACGCAATTGGCACTAATTGGGGACTCGCGCACGACTATTAAGACTGCAATCTCGACACTGTAATCCTTGAAAAAATGAGACGAGGGGCTGAATATTACATCACGTAGGACTAAAGAGAATAACAGAGCATCGCTGTCCACAATTTGTGTTTTCATCTTGAGTATGATGAAATGTATATATATCATCTCCCATTCTGCAACCAGCATAATATCCCCATATCCCCATCTTACTGCCAGGCGGCCAACGATGTAAACTCAAAAATAATTTATGAATTCTGACTACTCTAGTCATTCTCGATACCAACTGCAAGGAAGGCTGCTATACCCGCCGTGACCGATCCCATTCTAATCACCCACCCAATAGCATCTTCATCAACCAATCCCCAGAATCCCATTATCCAAAACAGAGCACTACTTCCAATAGCAGCAACAATCTGAGGAGTCGCAACAGATATGTTGTACACACCAAGAATGGTTCCAGCACTTGACTGAACTCCAACACGACCTCTTTCCTCCTCGTCGTCGAAGTCGGCACTGGAAGACTCCATATGGTGGCTTTCTTGGAGTCTGGAATCCGCAGGACTGCAGCAGCCCTTTCTGCTCGCACTTTGTTTTGCGATTTCTTCGCTGATGAGCGCGAGTGGTGCCCATTGGGTCACGGCCCACGAAGTTCCGAGCAAGGCAATTAGGATTGAGGACGCAAGTCGGGCTTGTGTGAATGATGTCGACATGACAATCACGGAGGATAGGAGAAGAGAGGCCGTCCAAAGGCGTGGAATAGTTAGCCATGATACTGGGAGTGTCGGCTTGCAGTAAAGCTTTGACAGAAACGTAGATCGACGGTAGGTTTCCTCTCCTGCGACGCGTTTCGATTCCTCGTATCCTGTGAGCCTTGAGGCAGGAGCGACGATAAAGGGAAACAGGATATTCGAGAGTAGGGCGACAGAAGCAAATATTGCCATAACCATATTGCCGTATCTTATCGAGTCGTGTCGAACCTGGAGTGAGGATTGGGCGGGGACAGGTTTAGAAGCATAGCGAAACTCGTCTCGATCTGTGAATTGTAAGCAAAAAAAGAGTGAATATGCTGAGATTATGGGTAAGCTTACAGAGATCACCAAGATATCTAAACTAAATATTAGCGTTTGTGCAGGTCTGGTTCTTTGATGGCGAGAGACACTCACGTCGTAACGTAGAATAGAAAAAGAAACCAGCCAATCCAGGCAAAGAATTGAACCATGCAGACTTTCCTAACCCTTGCTGGCATGGTATGTATGGTGTTAAAGGCATGTCGAACGATTGCAAAGCCTGTCTTTTTTATGCTCAAGTCTCCATCTACGACTTGCTCTGCTTCCTTAACTGTCAGACATGTGATTGCAACCGTCAATCCCAATGTCCACGAGGTGATAACAGATATAACCTTGAACTGTGAGTTTCCAAGGTACGCACCAAGGGTGCTCAATGGTATAAATCCGGAAGCGTACCCAAGAATACCACCGAGTCCAGCTGCACAACTTGCGTAGGCTTGCGCTGATGCTTGCTGTCTGGGCGGGCAACAATCAACAATCAAGGCTCTGATGCCAACTTGAACTGGTTGTATAGCAACATTTAGTATCCAAATCCAAGCTGCCGCTACTAGCCCTTTCATAACTCTTGCAGTGCGTCCATCTGCAGACCCGCCAAGGTTTGTGAGAACAAATTCAACTGCTATCTCAGTTCTCGGGAGGGCAAGAATAGACAATATGGTACCGACAGTGCCGATAATGATGAATGGTTTTCTCCGCCCCCATGAATGTTGGCACTGGTCGCTGAGAACACCGACATATGGTTGAACGAGGGAGCCAGAGAGAGGACCGGCGAGCCAGATCAATGACACCAAGTAAGTTGGAACACCGAGCGAGAAGAGATATGGCTATAAATGTTACGTTATGTTAATTTATGTTAATTCATTCCGAATAGGTTCCTTGGGGGCAAATACTCACCGATCCTTGAGACATTATTGCTGTCCATACGACCTGTAGTCTAAAATTTGGCTGATTAGCATTTGGCTTTGTGTCTCTGAGAGAAACCAGACACACCCTCCATTTCCAATTGTAAGGAATACCAGTTGTAGAGTGCTCAAAGTCCGCTCGCTCTTAGAGTCCACAATCGAGGCGTGATCAACGGGTAAAAGCTCGTCCGTTTGAAAGGGCAAATCAATTGAACTTGCTCTCGAGGAGTGACAATCACTGATTTCTTCAAGGCTACCTCCGTATAAATCGAAACTTCCTGGGTCCTCCATCTCGAATATGCCGGCGAGTTTCGGTCAACTCGAGGGGTATCGTAGTGGGGTAATTCGATCTTCAACAGTGGGATCCTTCGCTGGAAGAGCAATCTATCGCTGATTTTAATGTTGGTCGGAAATCACCGAGAGGGAAACAAGACGTCGTAAAACTTGCAATTCGGAACCTTCGCAGTAGATATATTTTCTCCAGAGGCAGAGATTCAAAATCTGAGGTACCGGTTTCTTTAAGTAATAGCCGTTGTAAGCCTGCAGCGTAAGCATGGCCCTGTCGTTGCAGGTGCCGCTAACTAAAGCTGCTATCCCAGATAACCAAATGTGTTAGGTACACTCTATAATTCTTCTAAAATATAATAGTAAATAATTAATTAAGTTTGTTATAATAAGATGTCATATTGAATTTTGTTTTTACAGATTATATTAATCTTTATAATGGAATTTATAAACTATGATATTTGATTTGAAAATTAATACTAAATAGAAATAAATCTTTTTAATTATAGATCATCTATTACAAAGCTATAGGAAATATTCTCTCTGACCATAGCATCTTAAACGCTCTAACCAAGCTCAGACACCCGGCCAAAAGCTCCAAGGTAATATGTTTCCAACCTTGATCTACAAATGGCCTGAAAGAGTGGTAACGTGCCGTCAATGGAGTTGGTGGCGCAATTGGATACGGCGTAGGCAGTTGATGGTTATTGATTGTTCCGTAATTGGCCATACGCGGCACATCAAGGAAACTCTTCGATTTTGGTATTTCATTCAGAGTAAATTTGACTTTTCTTCGCTCTCCTAATGGAAGAACAGGAGATATGGGTGCAGTTTTGGGTTGAGTGCTACGAAGTTCGTGGACTGGGAAGGGCGTGGTAGGGTATCTCCTTTTCTCAACATCTGACTCGTCTTGTATGGTAAAGGTTACTTGTGCTATCTTCGGTGTCGTGGCTGGGCTTTGTCTGTTTTGGGAGGCGAGTGCGTCGAGACGAGCTCGTGCAGTTTTGTAAAGTGAGGCCGTCTCTTCATATGGCTCATTTCTAAGACCCATTTTTGTCATTAATACATTATAACTTGTGGCTGACAGTCGGAATTTATATGCTCGCTGGCCGTGGAAACCAAATGTGGAGAGACTAATAGCAGGTACTTTAAAAATGTGATCAAGATTGACGTATGATTGGTTTTTGAGTGTGCCCCTTTGAAGGCGAAGAAGCCAGGAAGGGGTGCTTTCAACACAGCTATCTTCATCAACCGGACTAATGGGTAGATATTGTTGAAACTCGGGGTTATGTGGGCATTGAGATGGATAATTATCCAGATTCATGTCGCTGAAAGTAGTAACCTAAAGCCAATTAGTATTTTATTGACCAATAAAGAATTAGTAACGTACAGTAGCAACATAGCAGATGATATCTCCACGTACACTTGAGCCTTTTCTTTGTCGGATCTTGAGGATAACAACCGGATTATTGTATCCATCCTCTCCAAGTATTTTTCCACAACAATTTATCCTGCAACATCTGATGCTTTTGTCAAATCTACCTAAAGGTAACAAGACAACACAACCAACACACAAATCTCCCAGTCTTGCTTGTGGTCGAGGATAATGTTCGTCATCAGGTAGAGGGGAAAGTGGTTCGATAGATTTCACCTCGCGGGCATTTGAGACGGCCATTGTGTGGATTAAAGAACAACTACGACAATATATTGCGATTAATTGTTGTGAAAATAAGTCTTGGATAGGTAGGTGGGATTGATATGGAAAAATATAAAGTTTGGTATGATGATATGATGATGACGACCTCTACTAGTAGTTTACATCAAACAGAACAGTATGAATGAGAATGAGCACTTTTTATTTCCTCAATATGTGTTGTTGAGCAATACTAACTTCAACCAAAACAAAACAAACCCTTTCCAAAGCCACCTGTCGATAGGCATCATTACATGTTTTACTCCAAATCTCACAGAAAGGACCAACCAACGGTAGTCAATTTCGCGTCAATTATAAAACGCAGTGTAATTAGAGTCAAATGATTGGTTGTGTGCCGCTTGCTGTGTGATAGGAGTTGGCGCTTATGGTCACCTAAGGTCATGTCAATTGCAAGGCTGAGATGCGGCCATAAGATGTTAACTTTAGAAACAAGGCTCAATACAAGGCCGGTAGACCTTGATGGCCCAGATTGGCGCAGAAGCAGAGATATCATTACTTGTAAATCGGATTCTTCCGGAAAAAACATGGTCATTGAAGATAATGTCTGCAAATTCCTTTGTTTTAGGCGACAGAAGGAGTCGATAGACTGGCCTTAGGATTATGACCTGTCACAGGAGTCACGAAACATTGATGATGCAAGTAAAAATACTTCATGAATGCCATGGTAGACACACATTAGCCACTGGGCCAAACAAATCAGGCAAACGGAAGGAATATATCACAGAGAGCATTCCGGAAGTCGAGAAACATTTTCATTTATAAAACCGTAATTATCTAACATGTATCTAGATTTGCCTCTAGCGGCAAAACAACCACATTTTCAAGCCAGTGTCGTCTGCTGATCACACCTAGACAAACAAACTCATTCCAGCTCTCCGATGATCATGTGAATGGCCATTCAACAACACACTGATGTTATGAAAGAAATTAGTATTTCGAAATTGATACCGTTACCACGAGAATCTTTCATTGCATCATTCAAGAAAATTTCTAGTAGAACGAGACTTGGATGTTGTACTTGGGTCAATATGAGCCCCCGTGAGTGATGGTTATGTCCAAATTGGCTGAAGGATCAATTGTACGAGAAGAGTCTGTGGGTGTTGATTTTGGAGTGATACGTTTATCCACATCGAAGGGGGGCAAAGCTCCTGCATAAAGATCTGGTACGAATTTATATAGTTCCGTCGTGGTTCCTGCAGGACCCCCTTTTCCCAATTTTAGATTTTCCGTCGAGACAAACCTATCTTTTTCTAGCCCTAATTTCTTCATAATTTTGATGTAAGAATCCTCGGTAAACCGCAAGTCATAAGCATGCTTAGTGATAGAATTATTGCCATGCTCATTGGGGCGGAATGAAGCGAAATATTCCATGTTCAGAGTATATCTATGCGGAAGTTCAAGATAACAAGGCTTTGTAAAGTTCACGCCACCGGGCTCCACGTCATATTTCAATCCGTAACCCTCTTGTTCTGCTGTCCACAAATCTTTGGGGCCAAAAGAGCAAGGGGTGAGTGGCTGAGGGTTCCCAGGATCCCGATTGCGTTTTTCTAAGAATTGGCCGAAATTTTGATACTCGCTTCCAAGGGCTGATATCTATACATTTAGGTTAATAAATCGAACTTTGGTTAGAGGCGGTATTTCTCTCTTGCTTACAATGACAAATGTAACATAGATGACACCAGAACGATTCCTTACACCTAAAACCAGAACTGGATGTCCATATGCCCCCTTCTCCAACTTACAGTATTTTGAAGTGTCAAGACATCCATCCTGACACTGTTTACAGAAAGTTGGACAAGGATCTTCTGGACAATCATCTTGACACATGTCGTCGGCACGCTGTTTACGTAGAATCACAATACAGCCTGCGCCAAGCTCTTCCGCCTTCAGATCGGACACGGGCGGCATGATAAGTTAGAATATGGGGGGCAAAAGATGAATAAAATCAGTCTTGTGCAAAGACAGGTCTTCAAGAGACGGTGAGAATAATGGGGACAAGTAACTTAGAGGCAAGAAAGAGTGAGATACCAGATAAATCTGAGATGTTTGCGATGATTTGATTGCGCAGACCTGGAGTATATATAACCTTCCCGTCCTACCATTATCCCCTATTGAGCAAATCAAACGCAATGACACTACCGAGAAAGTTCACGAAGCATACTTCAAGTGTTTCGATCACTGAGTGGAATGTTCTGCTCCGATTGTTCCCAGGGTTCGACAAATTTATTACTAGAAACTATAATAGCCACGAAACGAGGAACCCTGGTAACAATATTGCTTCAAGGCTTCGAGAAAATATTCGGGAACAATCAATTATATTTAGCATGAGAATGGTACTCATCATCAATCTACATGATTATGCATCTTAACAGACCCATTTCTCCTGGTTGTGGTTACAAGAATTTGCGTACCAATGCGTCCAGGATAAAATGGGGAAAGAGATTGAGAATTTAAATGAATATCTCCTTGTAAGTAAGGATGAAATGCCAATCTATCAGATATGTCGAACAGAATACAAACCACGGACGAAAACTTTCTACCTCATTATGCAATCATCCCATCCTCTAATATTTCCACATCATCGCGAAACTACGAAGCAATAATGAAAGGATTGTTAGAGACTGAAACTGCCAAGGATTCGAGAGGTATGAAGCGCGGAAAGCGATTCTTTGACTTCCATCATCTTCGTGGGCAAGTCTCGCGGAGCTCTTGTCAAGAAAATTCTAAACAAAATACTATCATTCAGTCTGCTATAGAGACACATCGACGTTACAACGAAATTATCCACGGTCAAAACGATCTGCCCGACGCACAAGTCTATCAACATTGAATTATAACAGTATGACTTCTATTGAGTCACTTGAATCAAGCATTTTTCGCGATCTCTTCTTTCCTCTTCTTCCCTCTCCTTAATCCTTGTCGGCATTCCATCCAGACCCAAACCAACGACCATGACCAGCCATGACCGCGACCACCAGAATCTTCCAACTTCGGAATTTGGTAGTCTTGTATCGATCGACCTTACGCGATTTCTAAAATTGCGAAGAATTATTGAATCAAATACTGATCACAAGATGGCACTAGATCTTGCAATTGTTGTATCTGTTTAAGGGCCACGCTGACAATGTGGACGTAGTAAGGAAAAAGAGCTGTGATATAGTTTGGCATTGATGATTCGATCACGTGTGGGTTCTCAGCCACCAGCCAACTGTGGCTATGGCGCGCCATGCGGACATTTCTGCTCAATACGTTTTCAGATAATAGTTGATTAGATAATAGTTAAATTTTATATTGTCTGATAATAGATATTATATTATCTGATAATAGGTTTCGTCTGAAAAAATACTAGTATCGTTTAATGTTTTTTTATAATATTTTTTAATAACTCTAATATAACTAATAATACTAATAATACTAATAATACTAATAATACTAATAATAATAATAATAATAATAATAATAATCATAATAATAATAATAATAATAATAATAA